>AWWV01016406.1:0-70478 GCA_001974805.1 Corchorus capsularis
AAAATAAAATGCAAGGAGAATTTTTCCTTAATTTGAAGACCAACGCGACTTTACACCAAATTAATTGGGACTTGTACAATAGACCAGAAGGATTAATACAATATTGCATACACCAAATTAATTGGGACTTGTACAATAGACCAGAAGGATTAATACAATATTGCATCTAATAACTATATAACCCAATATATATGCACAATCTCAAATACCATGACTTATAAATAATTGTTGAAATTTTCTTCATATATACTGATATGTATTTCCACAACCCAAAGTCATGATCATTCAGTTGATAAGTCGCAAGCAAGGATAATTTATCTTCTCTGTAAATATTTTGACCTATCTGCTCCTTAGATATAAAGCTTATTAATTATTTGAATTAGTAATATTGGTTCTACTATTTATTGAGACCTTCCTTTCTTCATTCGATGTTAGGTTTGCAGACATCTTTTCTTGCCTTATAATTCAGGTGTCCCCCTTTTTCGCTTTCAATGAAAAAGCTAACTAGGTAGGTATATTTATATGTACTGTTTGACATTTCAATTTCAATATATACTGTTTGAAATGTACATATTAGGAAAAAGAATTTAAAGATTTTCATGTGTTCCAACTAACTTTGGAGCAGGTTTTATGGTGAAGGGCAGAGAGAGTCAATGGCCCTTTTTAAGTTAATCAACATTTTGTGGGGGTAGAGTTATAATTTTGCTATGTACTACACCAGACATGTCATGAGACATGGGATATGGCTTTAGATTATAGGCTTTTTTGGCACCTTTCCATGTGACTAAATAGAAAATCAATAATCTTTGGCAAAAAAAAGAAAAAGAAAATCAATAATCAATCCAAGAAACTAATAAAGATTTAATTTCACTTTTTCCCATTCAAAATAACTGAAATATTTTTAACTTTTACAGTTTTTCAAAATAAGTGAAACAATTACCAATATTTTCAAACCCGGATCGGACCGACCGATCAGACCGGTTCAATTGGGATCCAGAGGCCTATCCGATCCGGAGAGTGGTGTTTTTCGGGAGGGTTTTGACCCGGTCAAAACTCGGTCAACAACCGGTTTGACCGGCGATTGACCCGGATCCGGACCGGATTGAACCGGATTTGTATGGTTTTAATGGGGAAAAAATTTGGAAAAAATATTTGTTGTCCATGGGATTCGAACTCTTAACCTTTAATGAGTAAAAACCCTTGTTTTAACCACCAAATCAAAGATATTTATGTGATATATTTGCACCATATATAATATTTATATATATAATATTAATAATATAATATATATTAAACATCTTATGAGCCGACCGATTGAACCGGGTGACCCGGGACTCGGGACCCGGTGGCCTCAACGGGTCTAGGGCCGGGCCGGGTATGAAAACATTGACAATTACAAAACCAATGCAAATTTACTCTTTTTTTTTTTTTCCATTATATACCTCTAAGTGTTAATTAAAGTAGTTAAATTTTAAGTGGTTTTAGAAAGTTGGGGAGGGAGAGAAGACTTATTAATTAATTGTTTATAAAAATTTTTAGAAGGGTAATTATGTCATTTTAAGTGAGTTTTTACTAAATTTAAAACCAACTAATCATTGTCTTGGTCTGTGTGATATTCCTAATGTATCACTTATTTTGAATGTGAGGGAGTAATTTCTTAGATTAATAAAGGTCAATATATAATGGGAGAGACTGTAAGTACTAAATAACTACACTAAAGAATAACATTTTCTACAAATATAAAGGATAATATTTAGTATGTATAAGGATCTACTTATTGTAAAATTAAAAAAATTTTGAACATTATTTTTTTTGGCCGGAAAAACATAGCTTTTCATTGAAATGAGTTGAGGGAAATAGCAAGATAGAAACATATAGAGGTGAGTTTATCAGACTCTAGATGCGAAATGCCACTTCTCGGAATCTTTAAAACCGCTGTGATCATCAGAACTCAGGTGGAGGGGGTAGTCCATCTTTGTCGAGAATGTGAACTAAAGGGAAAAGGGGGTTGATTAACCCATCTGTGAGGGCACTTTCCCAGTTTTGCAGAAGCGGCAACCCAGTTTGCAACAGCGTTAGCCTCCCTTTGCACTAAACTGATCTTGCTAGACCTCAAACTGGAGAGAGCTTTTGATATCCTGTAAAATCGACTCAATTTCCCATTTTCTTCTTTTGACAGTAGACATAGCACCAACCAGTTCCTCATAATCCACTTCAAACACAACATGGTTGATACCCTTTTGTCATGCCAAAATAACAACTTCTTTTAAAGGCAGAGTTTCTGCCTACATAGCATAGCTTACATGCACATCCTTAGCAATGATATCCCATAGTTCTCCTTTATCATTCCTTGCTATGACTCCTATACCAGCTTTCCTATCTTCTGAATTGAAGGCTCCATCACAATTATACTTAACTAAATTCTGGCAGGGAGGGATCATTTAGTGGGGAATTTAACTCCACCAGTTGAGTTTCGATGTCTAACAGAGTGTTCAGCTTGAATTTTCATGAAACTCCAAGCAACATTCTTACTTCTAATTACCACCTGTTCTGGATCAGCTGCCACTGCTTCACATCTCCCTTTCCACATTGACCAAGCTGTGAATGCTACTTCAGTCATAAAAGACTCCTTGTTTTCACTATAAAATTCACCATGCTGTAACATAGCACTGAACCATTCATCGAGGGATGTGATACTCGCTTTATCAATCTTGTAGTCTATGAATCCAAACCAGACACTCTCAACCCAGGGACAAAGGAGCAACATATTTTCAATTGACTCTTCCGAGTCATGGCAAACGGGGCAGATAGCATTTGGGCTAATTTTCTTGTGAAAGAGCGCTAATTTTATTGCAAGGGCTTTAGAACAAGCTCTCCACAGAAAATGCTTCACTCTTGGGGGTGCTTTAATGTTCCATAGTGAGTTCCACACCTTCTTGTCAACAATGTGTGAGGAGGTGGCACTAGCTCTAGGACGCAGGGGTCTGTTACTTTTCATCACATGGTAGCCAATCTTGATAGGGTAAGAGTCATTCTTCTCTTCTTGCCAGATTAAGGAATTTGATTTTGCATCTCTGCTCAAAATAATACTTTGAGTTTCATTCTTGCATTCTTCAGTAAGCACATGGTTGACTTGACAAGGTTCCATTCTTTGCTATCTGCATCAATAAGACCTTTAACTCTCTATGGATCTCCATCTTGAACTGGTTGCACTTAGGGAGAGCATCGGCCGGTTCGGTCGGTTTTAAATTGTGAGATATATAAAACCAAAAACCGATTGAAATATAAAAGAAACCGACTAAATCGATTATATTCGGTTCGGTCGGTTCAATCAGTTTTGATTAAATATATATTTTTTATTTTACAAACTAAAAAAGTTATATGAATTTTGTTTTTTTAATTAATTTTATTATTTCTAAATGTTAAAATATATATATATATAAATAAATTATTATACATTAAAACTAAAAACTTATTGTAAATTAAAATTAAAATTATTAATTTTTAGATATAATATATAAAAAATAAATTATATAAAATATTATATATTTTAGTGGCGGTTGGTTTTCGGTCGGTTTTAATTCAAAATTCTCAACACCAAAAAACGACTGGCTCAGTTTCGATCGGTTTGGTTTTAACCGAAGAAACCACCACAACAAGCGGTTGGTGTTATGTAAGTTTTGGACGGTCTAGTCGGTTTTCGGTTTTTTTTGCTCAGCCCTAGTTGCATTGTTTCGGCCATACCTCTAGGCATATTAGGAACTCATCTGTCACTCCATATGTTGACTCTTTCACTATTGTTTATTTGCCATCTGACCTTCTCTTGTAGGAAATCTTTTCCTATACTAAGCTGTTCCAGACCCAAGATGCTCCTCATCCCTTTTTAGCTTCAAGTAAAGATGATCTTGGAAAGTAAATCCCTTTTTAAACTCTAGCCCACAGAGCATTCTCATGTTCCATAAGCCTCCAACATTTCTTAGCCAACAGAGATATATTAAAGAGCTTAGAATCTTTAAAGCCCATACCCCCTTCCATTCTCTTGTGAGTTTTCCCAACTTTGCCAGTGTATTTTGCCTTCTTCTCGAAGCTGTGCCCACCAGAATTTAGAAATAGCAAAGTTAACCTCATTATAGAAACTTTTAGGGCACTTGAATACAACCATCAAGTAAGTTGGGATATCACTTACAACTGATTTTATCAAAATTTCCCTTCCTCCCTGGATAAGTTCTTCTACTTCCATCCCTCCATTTTAGAATGGATTCCGTCTATGATTTTGGCAAAGACATCATTTTTAGATTTACCTCATAAGGAAGGAATGCCTAGGTAGGTTCCTGGCTTGTCAACAATAGGGATTCCCAACCACCTTTACACATCTTGTTTAAGTTGTTCATCTGCATTACTACTGAAAATAATTTTGGATTTATCAACATTAAGCCTTTGCCTCGAAGCTACACCATATTCCTCAATCAATTCAGCAAGCTTTTTACAGTTTTGTTTTTGGACTGATAGGAAATATAAAGAGTTGTCAGCAAAAAGCAAGTGGGTTAAAGCTGGACATTCTTTGCTAAGTTTCACACCTTTTATATCACCTTCACTAGATGCCTTCAAAACAATTCTAGACAGAACATCAGCTACCTGTCGCAACGTGCGGGCCCGGGGTCCGAACCCTGCCGTTAACGACTTGGGTGAAGGGAGTCGCCACTAATCAATTTTAGGGCGTGACTAGTCACCTGATTGACCTAGCTAGTTTAATGTGGTCCAAGGCTTGGCGAGGGACCCACTAAACCTATAGGCCCGGCCTTTGCAACCTAATTCTAAGTCCGGGAGTCGATTACGTTTGGGGAAGGATTAGCACCCCAAACGCCCGTCAAATGACGGTACCTCTAGTCTAATCTAGATCTATTACGGGTCTGAAATAAAGATTGCTTTTAATCCTTAATCCTATATTTTTTGTCTTTTCTTTGTTTCAGGAGAACTGAAACCTTTTATTACTCTCTGAAAACAAATATTAAAACGAAATTCGAACTTGTGCACTCGAGGGAAACAAAAGTGAACTTGCCTTTCGTCCGGAAAGGGCATTTTAAGAAAACGCGAGTAAAACTAACGCCTTCCATCCGGGAAGGGTGTTTTAGGAAAAAAGCAAGTGGAAATTAGTTCCTTCCATCCGGGAAGGGCACTTTGGGAAAAAGTGAGTAAAAATAACCGTCTTCCGTCCGGGAAGGGTATTTTTGAAAAAAAAATAGCAAGTAAAATAAGTGCCTCCCGTCCGGGAAGGGCATTTTGGGAAAAACAAGTAAGGATTAGTGCCTTCCATCCGGGAAGGGCGTTTTGGGAAAAACAAGTAAAATCAAATACCTTCCGTCCGGGAAGGGCATTTTGGAAAATAACAGGTAAAATCAAATGCCTTCCGTCCGGGAAGGGTATTTTGGGAAAAGACAAAATTTGAGAGGATTAACCTTTATCTTTGATTTTTTTGAATTTTTGTTCATTTGGGAATAAAATCTTCTATCTTCTCTATTTGAACCTTAATTTCTCGCTTTTTATTTTACGCTTTATTTATCTTAAAGTTCAATTAGCGAGCAAAAAAATACGTGCAATGCATGATCTGGTCTTTTTAACTGATTGGTAAAGGGTAGTTTACTCGAATAATTTCAGAGGACCCTTCCCACGCATTATGGGGGTATCCGCAAAACTATCCGATCTCGGGGCAAACCCTAGGAGGTCGTGCCCGAGCACAGTTACCCAAAGTCCACCCGTCATAGCTAAAAGCGGCCTTTACCAGTCTTAATTATTTTGTGGCGTGTATGACAACATAAATATATGCAAATGATTCTCTAAATTAATCTAAAATTAAACTTAATTTTCTAAGAAACTAAAGTTTATTAATCGCTCAAAGTTAAAATAAATTCCTAAATTGATTTTAAATCTAGCATTTTTACTTCCTCTCTTTTTTTTAATCTTTTATTAATTTATTGAAAAGTAAATAAATTTTAGGGTTAAGCCTTTAATTGAAATAACCCTAAACGTTAAGGACTCAATTAAGCTACATACAAGGACTGGCTTGAACACGCGAAAAAGTTTTAGTCTTTATGTGAATGAAATAGAAAGTTATGGTGCCTTTTCACGCTAAATTACTACTTCGGGGATCTGATTGAACGGAAATCAGGGACTACATTGCATAATCTAACCAAATGAATAACCTACAGACCTAAAAAGTATTTACATAACACAAAAACATAATAAAAATTGATTTAATTCCGAAAATGGTAAAGGAAATAACAAATAAGTCTAACTATAAAAAGGGTTCATTTTTCTTATTTCTCAGAAACTAAACTTACCTCAAAACCCTAGTTTCCCTGCGCCGCCGTTGCTGCCACCGCCCAGAAATCGCAGCGCCGTGCCGGAGGACTCGCCGTCGTCGGATGAGGCTGAAAACGAGCGGATCGCCTCGCCTCAACGCTCTCCTTCCAGATCCAGGGTCACTCACACGAGAGAATGCCTTTAACCCGTCAAAACTAACCCGAACCGAACCGAAATCCACTTTCCGATCCAGCCAACTCCACCGTCGGATGGCTTTGATTTCAAACTATGTGAGTCTACTCCATCTCGACTACGTATCCACCGAACGGTTTGGTGATTTAAGCCTCCTATTCCCCTGAGTTAAGACCATGGCTTCGAATGTGGGAAGGATGACCGGAAATGGAAGGAGAAGGAAAATGGGAAGGCGGAAACAAGGGTGAATGATCGGAAAGTGCTATGGTAAGAAACCCTCGCCTTTCATTTTCTTCCTTTTTTGTGTTTTTTTTTCTGCTTTTTTTTTTTGCTAAGAACGCTATGAACTACCCAAAATTCTGAACCCTAATTTTCCAACCTCAAACTAACTCCTTTTTTTTGGCGAAAAAAAAGAAAAAAACCTCTGGCTAAAAATTCCTCTCCCTCTCTGAACTCCCCTTCCTCCTCCCCTTTTTTGAATCACTGTAGGAATATATATATTTTCGACCCCTCTTGCCAATCCTCACCGTCCCCTATTTTTCTTCCCTATCTAACGGCTCAATAGCCTTTTGTCTTCAAAACCCGAAATCCCCTTCCTCTCCTTGCAAGCTCTTTAAAATGCCAGCTTTGTCTCCTCTGTAATTCCTACTTGTAGTGAAACAACTGCCCTTGATTTGTCTTTGTTGTATTCAGTTTGAACTGGTACAATTGTTGGTATTGCAGTGTACAGAGGGTACTCTCGCAGTGTGGTGGTGCCTGTTTATTTTGTTTTGCTTGCCCTTTTTATTATTATTTTTTTTAACCTTGTCTTTTTCTTGACTCACGTGGCTTGATGAGGCATGTACTGGGCTTTTATTTGTTTTGTTATGTGATTTGCTTCCTTTTTGTTGCATGGTGTTTTTATTCTATGGAATGAAATGGACTATTGTGTATGCACATGAGTGTCTGATGTGAAACCTACGCTAAACATTCATGCAAACTATCTAAGTGACGATGATCAAGCTTACGGCTGCTTGTGTTGTGATCTGATACTTTGAGAGATGCTTGCTAAGTGAAGGTAACCTAGAATTTACAATTTCTTTTGGAGTTGTAAACGCTAATGCTCATAATATGCTTGCTACAATAGATGCAATGTTCTAAAAAGGAAAATGAAGTGCCTTAACTACATGCCCTGTTTTTTTTGGTTTTTTTCATTTTTTGAAATGTAATGACACTATGCTGACATGATCATTCTGCATGCTGATGCCTACTGTTTTGGGTGCTTTTATTCGCAAACGAACTGTTTTGAATGTATGAAATGCCATGAGTTGGAGGCAAATTGATGCAAATGCAATTGTGATTTATGAGTGGATGATCATGGCCTGTGTTATTTGAAGTGCAAATGCATATGCTGCTGAATTGGAATGAAGCAAAAGGGTGTTCTGTTTTTATTAAGGGCCTTAAAAGTGCATGCTTATATCCCCTTTTTTATTTTTTATGTCAATTGCTATTTGCTAACGTATTTGCTCTTGTTTCCCAATGGCTTCATCGGCATATTAAGGGTGAGACCTAATCTCACGTCTTGTGCTTGATATAGCCGATAGTAATTCTTTTTCCCCAAGCATGCATACACTCTCTCAACTCACTTTGCGTGTACACTAACCAATAGTGTACATGCTTTTAAGTCTTGAGGAACATTTTGTGTTTCCTGTCTGTGTTCCATCTTGCAGGTCATGAAAATCTCTTGAGGCCATTGGAAAACGGTTATGCGTGCAAATGAACAAGGAGGGGAACAAACCTCAAACTAGGGGCGAGGAAATCCTTGAATGGGCAAAGGCTATGTATGATGTTATCTAGAATGCAACGTAAATGAAGCCACATTTTTATTACCATTTTCTTTTGTAATAATAAAAAAATGTAAATGAAATGAAGCAATTTTGATTTTATGTAGCGACATGATGTAAATGGATAAATGAAGATGACATTCTTTGGAAATCTTAACCTTTCTTTTTTTGCATTTTCTAACCCTTGCATTAATGTTCACTATACAAATTAGCTACAAAAATGGGATAAAGACAATGGAGATAGGCCCTAATATCAAAGTAGAGAATTCAAAGCTAAAAACAAGGTACCTCAAAGCTACTACCCAGAAGCCCAAGTTTAAACCCAAAAGCCCAAGTTTAAAGCCCAAAATGATGGCAAAGCAAAATCAAAAGTCCATAATTAAAAAGCAAAGATTGACATAATTTAGCATAGTTAGCTCTATTATGAACACGTATGCAATGCAAAAATCAATCTTTTAAAATGCCTACCAATTAAAATGGATGCACTGTACACAATGCACTTTAACGAACAATTAGGATAATTTAAAGGAAAATCTTCTTTTCTTTCTTCTTTTTCCTTATTTTGATCTTGACATGCAATGTAATATGCCTAAATTTACACGTTAGAATGAACATGCCGATTTAAGTTAGCATTGAATTAAAAATGACTAAAGTGTCCTCTAGTGTAAAATGACCAAAATGCCCCTGGGAGATCCTGATGGAAATTTAGGAGCCACTCAATTTTATTAAAAGGATACAAGCGAAATTAGGGTGTCTACACTACCATGATGAAAAGGAAGGAGACAGTAGGTCCCTTTGCCTTAAACCTCTGGTAGGATTAATTTTACCAGCTTCTTTGCCATTTGACATCAAGCTGTAACCCACTGTGCTAAGACATTGCATCATCCACTTAATCCATCTGGCATCAAACCCCATTTTCTCCATGAAAACCTGTAAAATGTCTCATTCAACTCGGTTGTAAGCTTTGTTTATGTCTGACTTTAAAGCTAAATCGCATTTCTTGCCAGACTTTTTTAAATTCAGATAGTGGAATACCTCTAAAGCTACTATGATGTTATCCTGGATTTGTCTATCAGCCATAAAAGCATTCAGCTTCTCAGAGATCAGGCCATCTAACCACTCATTCAGTCTATTCACCAAGACCCTAGAAATCACTTTGTAAGCAAAGTTACATAAACTTATGGGTCTGTATTGTGTCACTGACTAAGGGCTTTAGTTTTTGGGATTAGTACAATATAGATGTTGTTTAGTTATCTTAACCGAAAGCCGCCATTGAAGAAACCCTTAGCTGCTTTAATGACATCTTCCCCAACCGTGTCACGATATTGCTAAGAAAAGAGGCCATTATAGCCATTTACCCTTGGGGCTTTGTGAGTACCCTATTGGAAAGCTGTCTCTCTAATCTCTTCATCTTTAAAAGGTGTTATAAGGCTCTGGTTCAATTCTGGACTGACCAAGGTAGGCACAATATTTAGTATATTTCTCCAATCTCTTTGGCCTTTAGTAGTAAACAATTTTTGGTAGTAATCCATAAAGCACTTTGTGATATCAGTTTCTTGATCTTGCCACACCCCATTATCATCTTTTATCCTCAAGATCTTGTTTCTTTGGCATCTTTTAAGAGTGGTTTGATAGAAGAAGGTAGTGTTTTGGTCACCAAAGGTAGTCCATTTAACTATGGATCTCGAGAACTAGTAATTTTCTTCTCTCTCCCAAGTTTCCTCAATCTCCTATATAATCTGGTTTATGCCCTCCTGGTTATTAATCTCTTCCCTTTCATTCTGTAAGTTAGCTAGCCTTTTCATCAAATCAGCAATAACTTTCCTATTATTGGAAAAAGTTTTGCTACTCCAGTTTTTAAGAAGAGACGTACTCTTTATCAGCTTCTGGACCAACTTAAAACAGCTCGAGCCTTGTACCTTATGACCCCATCCTTTTTTGATTACCTCAGCACAACTTTGATCTTTAGTCCACATGGATTCAAATTTAAATTTTTTCTAGTATTTCTTCTCAATAAAACATGTGTTAAGCTTTATGGGAGATGTTTGAACCCATAGCAGGGAGATTAAACAACCAGCACCCACAAAAGAAACAAAAGCCAATTAGCCATAAAATTTTAAAGAGTTGAATGGGAACTAGGAAAATCGTCAGGATAAGAAATAAAAATGCAAGGACGATGACTCACTATGCCAACCCTTCAATCCAGCTCACTTGGGACAGCTTAGAGGCTCCATTCTTATCCTATCAATTCCCACCTGCACCAGAAAGGGACAAGATTAGAAACCACCTCAGATTAAAACAAAATGAGTGAAAATTCAGAAAATAGACAACCCTTGGATGGAGAGAATCTCACCGTGGGATAAGAAAGTGAAACTCTTTATAAGGAACACACAGACGCTGAACAAAGGGGGAAAAAAGCTGGGAAAAGAGAGAAAATGCTGCCAATTTGCTTAGGAATTAGGATTCATGTGGGAGGTTCATTTCCAGGGCCTCTTTTGATGAGATGAAGCTAAGATTTTGTTAAAAAGAAGAGGTGGAGGAAGGTTGAGTAGTTTATACAAATCAAAATGGAGGTTTCCCGACGGCAATTTTTGGGTTTGGAAGAAAGGTCTCGGTTTAAATTAACAAAGGGATTTGATAGCAGTAGAAAAAGAAAAGAAGCAGAGGAGAAGGAAAGAAATAGAGACAGAGAAGACCGTAAAAGAAGAAGGAAACGAGGCTATGGTCGCTGCAGTGGTGGTCGTCGGGTGAAGCGGCAGCGGTTGTAAGGTGGTGGCGATGCAACCTTTTAGTTAGAGTGGCTTGAGTTTGAAAAGAAAGAGAGGAAGGTTCCAAGTGAAGAAGAAAGGAGTGAAGAAGTGAGGGCTTGGGTTGACGATGTTAATGGCGCAGATCAAGAAGCAGTAGAGGTGCTGGTCCAAAGGGAAAACTAGGGTTCGATCAGAGGAAAGGAAGAAGAAATAGGAAAAGGGAGGGGTCTTAGGTCATCAACGGTGATGACGGAGGAGGAAGCAAGGAGGGGAAGCGGCGCTGGTTTTGAAACATAGAGGCTAGTGTTCGATCGGGTGAGAAGAAACAGACAAAAGAGGAGGAAGAAAATAGGGTCTGGTATACATACTTGTGTAACCCGACCCACCCATGAATTGGAACCAGAACCCGACCCGTACGAGCCCACTCCAATTTGGTAACCTCTGACTACTTCTAAACATACATTTGGGCTTTTAACTTTTTAGTGTGTGTGGGCTTTAGTAGAAATTGGGTTTAGTCTTGGTTTAAGACTATTGAGTAGACTTGATTTAATTAAGTAATTTAGCTTAAATTTTAGTAATTGCTAAAAATTGAAAGAAGTCATTCAAAAACAAAGAAAGGTTAGGATTAGTTGAAGCATGCACATGCATTTTAAAATTTCTTTAAATGTTGTTAATGCCATGTTCATGAGAGAGAAAAGTAAATTGACACCGATGATCGAATAATCGGTTGAAATGTTGACAATATTTGTCCATTTTAATCCGAATTTCCTAGGCTTGAGGCATTAACTTGGGGGTCTTACCAATCAAGTGGAAGGTGCCCAAATAATGCTCTCGTATAAACACTTGGTAAAATATGATTAAACTGGAATACATGCATCGCAAGCATAGTTAAACCTTAATCCAGTGTAATTAAGAGGTAATTAAGAAAAGAGGTAATTAAGAAAGTCAAGTACAGTTAAAAGTCTTAATTCAGGGTAATTAAGAAAAGTAAGCATAGTCAAGGTCTTAATTTGGTAATTAAGAAAAGCAAAGTCTTAATTCAGGGTAATTAAGAAAAGTAAACATAGTTAAGGTCTTAATTTGGTAATTAAGAAAAGTAAAGTCTTAATTCAGGGTAATTAAGAAAAGTAAGCATAGTCAAGGTCTTAATTTGGTAATTAAGAAAAGTAAAGTCTTAATTTAGGGTAATTAAGAAAAGTAAGCAAAGTCCAGGTCTTAATTTGGTAATTAAGAAAAACAAAGTCTTAATTCATGGTAATTAAGAAAAGTAAACACAGTCAAGGTCTTAATTTGGTAATTAAGAAAAGCAAATTCTTAATTCGGGGAAATTAGGAAAAGTAACCACAGTCAAAGTCTTAATTGGGTAATTAAGAAAAGCAAAGTCTTAATTCAGGGTAATTAAGAAGAGTAAACACAGTTAGGGGCTTAATTCATAGAAATTAAGTAAAAACAGCAGTTAAAGAACTTAATTCATGGAAATTAAGTAAGAACAACAGTTAAAGGACTTAATTCATGGAAATTAAGTGAAAACAACAGTTAAAAGACTTAATTCATGGAAATTAAGTAAAAACAGACAAGCACAGACTTAATTTCAATGAAGGAAATTAGGTAAAGTAAAGCATAAACATAATTTCAAGGAAGGAAATTAGGTAAAGTAAAAGCACAGACTTAATTTCAAGGAAGGAAATTAGGTAAAGTAAAGCACAAACTTAATTTCAAGGAAGGAAATTAGGTAAATACAAGCACAGACTTATTTTCAAGGAAGGAAATTAGGTAAAGTAAAGCACAGACTTAATTTCAAGGAAGGAAATTAGGTAAAGACAAGCACAGACTTAATTTTAAGGAAGGAAATTAGGTCAAGTGAAGCACAAACTTAATTTCAAGGAAGGAAATTAGGTGAAGTAAAGCACAGACTTAATTTCAAGGAAGGAAATTAGGTGAGGTAAAGCACATACTTAATTTCAAGGAAGGAAATTAGGTAAAGACAGACACAGACTTAATTTCAGGGAAGGAAATTAAGTAGAGTTAATAAAGGGCTTAATTCAGGGTAATTAAGTAGAATAAAGAACTTAATTCAGGGTAATTAAGTGGAGTCAATAAAAGGCTTAATTCAGGGTAATTAAGTAGAATAAAGAATTTAATTCAGGGTAATTAAGTGGAGTCAATAAAAGACTTAATTCAGGGTAATTAAGTAGAATAAAGAACTTAATTCAGGGTAATTAAGTGGAGTCAATAAAAGGCTTAATCGGGGTAATTAAGTAGAATAAAGAACTTAATTCCGGGTAATTAAGTGGAGTCAATAAAGAACTTAATCAAAAAAAGAGATTAAGTAAAACAATAAAAGGGCTTAATTTATGAAAATTAAGTCAATAAAAAGAAGGAAATAATGAAGTAGCCTAATCTAAAGATAATTAAGTCAAGATAAAAAAGAATAGTAAAATTGGCCTTATCTGCAAGTAACAATTTGGTCTAAAATGAAGAATTAACTAAGGCTAAGTATAAAGTTAGGCATGAAAAGACTAAGGCTTAAAGAAAGGAATTAACCAATGATAGAACCCATAGTTAGTCCTAGACCAGTCAGTGCCGTCGTTTCGACGGGCGTTGTGGGGGTGCTAATCCTTCCCCACGCGTACCCGACTCTCGGACCATAGACTCTGGTTAAGCAGACTTTATTAGGTTTAGTATTACCTTCACCAAGCTTAGGTTAATATTAGACTTAATAATTGGATAGGTGGCTAATCACACGTGGGTAAAAAAAAGATTAGTGGCGACTCCCCAAAAGAATCCCATTAGTTTCCCCCCAAGTGATGCGCCAAGGGCTTATCATGGTCTTGAAGAGCACAGTGGAGCCAATGGAGATCATGGAAAGGGTGATCAAGGAGTGCAAGGAAGCTTGGAGGAGCAAGGAAGAGATGGGATCGCATCCAAGACATCAATGGATGGGAGGAATCGCACCAAAGATGCCATTGGATGGAGGAATCGCACCAAAGATGCCATTTTATCCTTTGGTGATGCCATTAGGTCCTATGACTAGGGATAGAGCTAAAAGGTTCAAGGAAGCATTATTGGGCTTTGTTCGAAGTCTTCTTGTCCATTGAAGATCAATTGAAGAGCATTGAAGTCATTATGCAAAGGAATATTCCCATCGATTCCAAGTTGTGCACCATTCTTGCAATCGATGATCATTAGGGCTTACATTGTGTAATTCGGCCAATTGGGCCTTTAATTCTATCTTAGATTAGCTATTTATTTAGTTTAGAAGACATTGGGTTGGGCCTTGTTTGAGTAAGTCCAATCCTTACTTAATTAAGTATGTATTTATTTTTCCTAGTAGGACAAGGTGTAGGTAATTTCCTTGATCCTTCCTTTATGTGTAAACCGCCTATGTAAGGAGGTTAAGGGGGTATGCGTCGACCCTATGCCTATATAAAGGCACTATCCCCCTCTTGTAAACACAAGTTAAGTTTTCAATAAAGATTTGAGGTTTATTCACCTAATTGTTTATCTTAGCTTCATTGTTCTAGTTTGAGCAAACTTAGGGTTCTTCAATCTTGTAGAGTCCTAGCAAGCAATTAGGTTGTGACACTTAAAGTGTCGGGCACTTCCTTTGTCACTGCTAGTTGTTTGTTGGATGAAGTGCTCAAGGTCTACATTGCTTGAAGGAATTGGAAAAGCACCCTTCACCTTAGTTGAGCTTGATGGTTGATCACGTCGTCAGTAATCACAAAAATAAATACTGAACTAACTCTAACAAGTAGCTAGGGTAAGCACAGGTTGATCCCACAAAGAGAATTATTGCCTCTTTTTAACTCAATTTGTCACAATTAAAATTAAAGAAGTAGAGATTAAGCAATTCAAATTAAATAGAAAGCAAATTGAAAGCAATTAAAATAAAGAAAAGAACAATTAATAAACACCTTCCCAATATAAGATCAATCTCTCTCTTGACAAATAAAATCATGGATCATCGGATCACCATAAATCAACCAACTCAATTTAATTCAATCCTTGGCAAGGAATCGGAATACTAGTTATTCTCCATCATCCTAATCCATCAACTATAAATCTAATTAGTACTAGTTATTCCTAATTAAACATATTTTATCAATTACTAAAATTAGCTACTATAGTTATTCACCAATTTAAGCAATCAACAAAGCATTAAGCACCATAGATACACCAAGCTTATACTTATGATTACTAGTTATTCATCTAAGCATAAGATCAAATCAAATACCAATTTAATACTTCAATTACTAGCTATTCATTGATCATATTAAATGATGCTACCAACAATTAGATCCAATTACTAGTTATTCACTGAATCTAATCTAGCAATTGTTATGTAAAGATCATAAATAGACAGGCCTAAATCTACCAATAATCAATTCACAACATAAGCAATAATCATAGGGATTGATAAGAAAATATGAATCAAATCATCACAAACACAATCAACATCAAAAAAGCCATGTAACCGACATCACCATAATCGATAAGGGCATAAAGCAATCTTCATCGAATTCAACAAGGCAAAATTGATATGCTTAATACTCCTCCCCATAGATTAAATTGTCAAGAGATTGATATCACTTACATTGGAAAGATTAAAGTAAATTACTCACTCTTGATTGGAGAAGGCATAATCGAAATCTCCATCATAAACAAGATAAAAACAATAGCCGACTAGGGCAAAGAAACCCTAGAAGTTGACAACTTCTAGCTACAAGAGAATTGTCTTCAATTGTGTATTATGAGTTATGACAAATCCTAAGATAATCCTCCGTATTTATAGGCAAACGTAGGACACATCCTACCCTTATGACAATCAATACCAGCCCTTAGATGTGGCGGCATAAGGGGTATGATTGACTTCTAAAATCTAGTCCAAATCTAACTAGGAATTGCATCAACTTTGTCTCCAAGCAATGAGATTTGATTGGTTGAAGTAGATCTTCATTAATTAGCATATTCAATGGCCAATTAGAGTGTTCCACATCATCAATTTACAGTTGCATTATCCATCCACATCTTCTCCAAGTTGGCAAAACAATTCCAAAGCCAAGTAGGATAAGATTGAGTTTCACCCTATTCTGCGAACGAGCTAACTTTCAATAGATTCAGCTGAACCAACCGTAAGGATTTGGGGTTTTGCTGTCGATTCTCTCATCTTGCAAAACACCGGCGCGGGATTGCTTATTGATTTTCTTGTCTGACCAGTACAACAACACCGCATGTACACCCGGCGAAAGGTAAAGACAAGGCATTCCCCTCAATTAGCGTACCCCAAAGAAAGCCTGTATCGAATCAAAGTTGTAGATCTTTAAGTCAATTTTCCAACGGTATATCATATGCATTTTTCTAAGTTCTGTATCAAAAGATATGATTTTTCTACCGAGACTGCAGTTATGAATCCTTCTTTGACTAGGATTTGGAATTTCTCCAATCATCAATTATTTGCTGCATCATAATTGCTAGTTGGGCTTGAAACTCTTAATTGGACATTAAGATGTGCGAATTGGGCTTAGAGAAATCAAATTCGGATTCTTCAATGATTCAAGCTTCATTTAAGCTTAATAAGCTCCAATGGGCTCTCGGGCTAAAATTGGCCAAAATCAGTAATTTCTCCAAATTGGTCCAAAATTGCTCCAAATCTTCATAATCTTAAATAATGGCTCCAAATGGTCCTGAAAACACAAAGATGAACTATTCTAGGGAAAATATCATTGATTAGTCACAAAAACAGTATAAATTAGCATACAAAATAAGCACTAAAATATGACTTATCAATGGTAGCAAGAACGAAGGCCAAATATGACAAGTATTGGGGGTAGATTGACAAGATGAATATGGTATTATGTTTCTGCCATTCTTGACCCAAGGAAGAAGTTATCATTTGTTGAATTTTGCATTAGGAAGATGTATAATTCTGATGAAGCTAGTAGTTTATTGAAGACAATGCAAGAAGCTACAAATGAGTTCTTTGAAGATTACAAGAAAGCGTTGTATCCTTCTTAAAAAGGATCTGGAAACGACAAGGCTACGAAGGAAGTTACTTTGGTTGATCCGCTTCTTCAAGACAATGATGACAGTGCTATGGACATGTTTTGGAAACATGAAATGGAATCCGGGAAACAGAAAAACAGAACAGAATTGGATGTTTATTTGCTAGAGGATCGAGAAAAACGACAAGAAGATTTTGATGTACTTGGTTGGTGGAAGATTAATAGCCCAAGGTTTCCAATCCTCTCTTGCATAGCAAGAGATGTTCTAGCTGTTCCCGTGTCCACTGTGGCTTATGAGAGTGCTTTTAGCACTGGTGGTTGTGTACTTGATGTATACCGAAGCTGCCTCAATTCGAAATTCATTCAAGCCCTCGTTTGTGGACAAGACTAGCTACGAGGCTCTTTGGACTTCAACCCAAGTGTTGACATGAAGGAGCAATCTGAGTTGATCAACTAGTCCAAGGTAATCTATTTATAACTTTACTTGTCTATGTTATTATTTAAACATATTTAATAAACTGTTTTGGAATAATTCAGTTTTGATTTACAAGTTACTTAACTATTTTACATTATTGAAGCAGGTCTTGATAGACCCATTAATTGATTCTTGACTTGATGTTCACATCTTTGCTATTTAGGTTGAGCTAGTAGTTTCATTAACCTTAATTTCTTACATTAATATTCTCTACAAGTCCAGATCACTGATTGCTCTTAATTGCTTTTTAGATACATTGCTTTCATGATGCTACTGCTGGTGTTTTTTTTTTTGACAAAAGTAAAATTGAAGTGGAGTGATGATCAGTACATAATTGTAAAGAATAAAGACAAAAATATTCTTCTGTAAATGCTTGCTAGTGCCTTGGTTCATTTTGTTCATGGGTTTAGACTTTAGATCTTGATATTTATTTTGCCTTGCTGCTGCCTGCCTGCTTGGTTTATTGCTTTTGCTTTGTTGGTGGCTACTTGGAAGAGTTGGATAAGTGCAAATATTTTGTTCATAGTCATAGACATCGCAGTTCTGTTTAGATACTGACTATGTGCTCTCCTATGATTTTTTTTAGAGAGCCTAAATTATCGATAATGGCAAGTTGATCCTTACCCAATTGCTCTCCCAAGGTTTCTTTTATGAAGTGGGAGACTTAGACATTTAGTTATATAGCAAGCTTATTGTTAGTGTATAGATTAGCAAACTTTATATATGCTAATGAAGTAATTATTTAGTATGCAACATCAGTTCTTTCTCTATTCTATTGTATTGTAATTTGTAACTATTTTGTTTTGTTTGCTAAAGACTAGCAAAGGTTTAGTGTGGTGGAATTATGATCAGACCAAAATATGGCCTATTTTTATGATCATTTTCCTATGTTTTTAGGAGATTTTATGTTTGATTATGTTTGATTATGTCTTATAATGGCAATATTTGTGTTCATAGGTATTGAAGAGAAGAAAGTGCAAAAGAGATGATTTTTGATGGAAATATGACACAATTGATCAAGTGGATTTTTCAAGGAAGAATTGTAGATACAATGCTCGTGATTAAAGAACCTTTGGATGTGACTTTGATGCTTTAAGAAGCCATGAAGATGATTGTTACAAGCTTCCAAGGTGAAGAGATCAAGAACACTGATTGTTGAGTCATGAAGAGAAGATATTATGCGAGTCGCCAGATGACCTGGGCGACTAGGCTTAATAACCTAGGCGCCTGGGCATGTTAGCCAGTTACCCAGGAACAGTGGGGCCTGCAGCATGGCACTCAAGTCTTGTGTTTTCCTCTTGAAACTACTCCAATTGATTGTGATTTCAACGATGCTTTGGGAGAAAAATTCATTTTCTCCATAGAGCTCCAAATGCGATGATTCAAGATGTGTTGGTGTTTATACCTCAATTTACAATTGAGGGTAAATTGTTCTTTTCGTAAAATAGATCAAGATGAGTGGTCAGGATTTGATCAGAAATCCTGATGAAACTTAGTTTCTGCACCACCTTGATTCTATCAGAATTAGGAGAAAATCTTGCAATTAATGAATAAAGGCCAAAATTAATAAATTAATTAATTAATAATAATTATTTTTGGAATAATTATTATTAATTACTCCCTATGTGTCGCCCCTACCTATAGGGATGTAGTGCAGCAAGTCTCAAGGGTGCAGCTTCCTTAGATACAGCAACCTGATACCTCAGGCAAAGAGTAAGGAAGGGAGTTGTATGCTACCTGACCATGCAGGTGGGAGATATATCATGGGATAAAATAATTTAAGTCTTTCCCATACCCAGAGAAGCCCGCCCTATGGCTATCATAGTCATAGGATGTAGTCTCCTCATCCCTTGCACTGAGGAGGCAGAGAGTAAGAGAGTATCAGCAAGAGAAACACTCACTGAACTAAGGGAGGTGTGAGATATTATCACTCACTACCCTCATACATGACCACCCTAGTATAGTGGTCAGGCCGCCCAGCTAATAGTACTCCCCCGCAAGGCAAACTTGCATTTTGTTCATTTAAGGACAAAAAGGCAAGGTCAAACGTGATAGTACTACCTAGGGGGTGTGGCTCCAAGAAAGGGTTTTACCATGATGTTCCTTGATACATGTAGGTCATCTTGGTGAAATTTCATCTCAACCAGACTTAGCATGAAAAATTTATGTTAGTTTTTCAGTTAAGGACAGTTTGAGGAGTCAAACCAACCTCTCTATGCTAGAGAGTTCGGTTTTACTTAGATTTTTTTCCATAGCTATATGGTGATAATATAAGTCTACTGGTGGAAAATTAGCCTTGTTGGACTTAGAATGAAAAACTTATGCTAGTTTTTCATTTAAGGACAATATAGGGAGACAAACCTAGTTCACCACCAAGGGGAGTATGGTTTCACTTGGAATTTTTTCCATAGTCTCATGGAAATATTCTAAGTACCTTGGCAAAGTTTCAGCTCATTCAGACTTAGAATGAAAAACTTATGCTAGTTTTTCATTTAAGGACAATTTGAGGTGAGAAGTCCAGTTTACTCTGAAGGAAGACTCAGATCAAGCCACGATTTTAACCATGGTCTATGGCTGATATACGAACCCTACTGGTGAAGTTTGAGCTCAATCCGAGTTCATTTGTAACTTTTACATCTTCTTTAGTTAAGGACAAAGTGGCTTTATCACCCCGGTTTAGCCATAGTTCTTAGTGAAAAGGTATTTTCATCCTTAGAAGACCTAAATATGGCTAAGTATGAGTAACTTCGTGGCCTAGGTGATATCTCTTATGATCCATGGTCACCTCTCAGCCAATTTAGTAGTTTCAGCTCATTGGAGGCAACAGGGACTACTCCTGATACAGCAGATGCAGCCTATCATCTCATACTACCTCGTACCTCATACTACCTAGGTAATATGAGAGGGAAGTCGCCTATATGCTATGAGGGACGCCTCACACCCTTCTCCTCATCCTCCTATCACCTGCTGCAGCATCCAGAAGGAAAAGGAAGCTTCACTGCAACTTCCTGGAAGTTTCCTCCGACCAATCAGAAGAGTTCGACTTCCTCAGCAAGTAAAGCCCACCAGATTCAAGGCTCATGCCGCCCCCTATATAAAGGAATCAGTTTAAGAGCTTCAAACCAAGTCCTGCACTTCACACACTTGCTCCGACAAAAAACCAAGCTCTGTGCTTATTCTCTCTGGTCTCGCGTCTTTTTCTCTTATTCTTCATGAGTTCTTACTCGTTCTTCATATTTCTCTTGTTCAATCTTGTCTACGGACATGAAAACACTGTAGTCTTGTTTCTCTCTCAGCAATAAAAATCAAATTTCTATTTTCTCTCAGATCTCAATCACAGCTCTTGAAGCACTTTTTTTTTAGGAAGTCTTCTTCTTGTGGATCGATGATTTAAATGCTCCGGTGTGACTTTGATCCAGTCCCCACAATCGTTCTGATCTTTTAATCTGCTGTTACGCGCACCCCAGATCTGTTAATCTGATGCGCTTTCACCAAATCTTGTTATTTATTTTCTCTTTGTCAATTTCAGCAAGCTGTCACTAAGATTTTTTCGCGAAAACTATATCAAGAGATTTTTGGCGCAACAGTTGGAAAGCTAATTCAGAGGTCTACAACTTTGCTGAAGATTTCTGAAGCCCAGTTTTGCCGTTAAGAAATCCACTTCTTTGAACAATTTTCTATTCAAATTAAATTATTAATTTGATGCGTAGGAAAGTTCGAAAGTACTATGATTCTAAATGTGTTGCATCTTTAAAAGGCTATACTATTAACATTGAGCATATGCCCTAAAGTTAGCAATAAAAAGTAAATATTAGTTTGTACATGGACATATGCAATAGCTTCAAATTTGTTTCCTCCTCTAAAGTGTGTAGCACTTAAACAAAAACTAAGTTTACTCTTTTTTTCATATGGACATGAAAGGGTTGAAGAGAGGTTACAATTTTAGAACATTTATTATATAACATTTATGTTATAACATTGAATTTATGTGAAAGGAGAGGATAATTACAAAAAAGGGCTCAAGGGCAAGAATTGGTTAGAAACTAACCTAGGGTCTTCTTAGTAAATTATCAAGTGAGAAAAGACAGAAAAGGACAAAAAGAGTTAAAATGGAGCCTCCTCATCGATCCTCAAAAGGGCCCTTGGATAATTTCGCTGGGTGTTTCAAATACTATTTAGTATATATGTGAGTATTGAATAATCTTAATGCTTTATTCAATGATGATCTTACTGTAATGGCTAGTAAAATCTAGAATAAAAGAGTTAATCTTTGGGTCTAGCGGAGTGAGATTAGGCAATAGCATGTTAGTAATTGAAGGGAACTCCGAAACCTAGACCAATATGTCCAATTAGGGTTATTGAAAGAAGTTTGTTTGATGTTTTACCTCTAGTAACAAAGTGGCGTAAAATTGATACTTGCTAATTTTGATAACTAATCGTGTGAAATTTATGTTTTGTATCTATGATCCATATCTCTTAATTAATTGTTTATCATTGGAAGGAAGTACTTTTTTTTTTAAAATTGATTGTTTTCTAAACTATTTTCTAGTTTTCATTAGTTTTAAATAATTGCTCTTTTTATTTTAGTTTATTTAATTTCTTTCCATTAATTATTTTAAATCTCCAATTTCTCTAGTTTTAGATTTTATCTTTAGTGTTTTCTAATTGTTTTGTTTCAATTATCGTTTCATCTTTCTTTGTGGGATTCGACCCCTACTTGCCCCATCTATTTAGTTAGATTTTGTGGGGATTATTTTGTGAATTCGTTGACAACCGATCAGTTTGTATAAGTTAAACTTATGTGGTACATTTGAATTATTGCCATTAGTTGATGTAGTCAACTGTTTTTTGCAAACTCTAATATAAGGCAATGTAATTTAATAGATATTGGCATTTTGCAAACAATGTTTTTTGGCTGTCATTGAATTATATATGCTTCTCTCTATTGATGTTGGCAATTTAATTGATGTTGGCTTATATGCTAAGATATTGTCAAATTCAGTGACCTAAACACCAAACCATAAAGAACATTGATTTCTCATATATTTCTTGGAAATAATACATATGACAAGCTAATATTAAGGTAAAGCATGCAACAACCTCCTATTATTTTTCAGAAGACCCATACATAGCACCAACAATACACCAACAAGTTACGCAAAATCAACTATTATTACAGCTAATACCTACATGTTCATAAGTAATTGTTCCCTCCCTTCATAATCCCGGCGCGGAGCGCGGGTCCTAGGCCTAGTTTATGTTATAACAGTAAAGATGGATTATGTTGATATATTATATCTTTGAGGCATATTTGTACTATGGTTACTCCTATGTATAAAATTTAAAATAATAATTTTACCTATTTTGAAAGTAAAATAAAATTTACCTATTTTAAAATTTAAAATAAAAAATTGAGGAGCGAAGCCCCAAACGATATTTCTAATCTAACATATGGAAATAGTGGCTCCCATTCCCATAAGAGAAAACTATGTGACCTTAGCATCTTATAAAACATCAAGCAGAAATTAGAAAAACAAAGTTTATGAGTGATTAGTTAATGTGATCAGATTACATTATCTTGTTCCCAACTTGCAATTAAACAAAAAGGGCAACCGATAACTTATTGGAAAATTGCATAGATTTCAACTCATTTAAACGATTGCCCTTTTTTTCTTCCTATTTGTCACTTTCAAAGACATTAAGAAGTGATGGCTAACATTGCATTAGTGATCATAGAATAGAAAATTTATTA
The DNA here is from genome assembly GCA_001974805.1 of Corchorus capsularis. Taxonomy (NCBI): domain Eukaryota; kingdom Viridiplantae; phylum Streptophyta; class Magnoliopsida; order Malvales; family Malvaceae; genus Corchorus; species Corchorus capsularis. The sequence goes on from AWWV01016406.1 coordinate 23,298, forward strand.
TGAGAAGAAATGTTAATATAGACTTCTTCCAAATGAACCAATTATATGGTTCACAAATTCAGTATTTCTTTCTTTCTTTAAATGATGACAATTTGACCCTTCGAAATAAATTATAAAATGGGTTGAAAATTCTAAAATTTCTGCTTTTTTTTTAAAAAATATTGTGTTTATATGGATAAAATAAAGACATTTGGCTTATGGATAATAATAATAATGCGGGGTTGGATTGAGTGGTAAGCGGCTCATTCTAGTTTAATTAGTTTTATACCAATCCCGTTGGTAGACTCATCTACCAAACTCAGATGCATGAATCAAATTCAGATTAGTCAGAGCAAATCTCTAAATATTGGGTAGAAAACATTATTATTATTATAATAAAATGCATGAATCAAATTTAGATTAGTCAGAGCAAATCTCTAAATATTGGGAAGAAAACATTATTATTATTATAATAAAAAAAACAACTCATAGAGATGTTTATAGGCCAGATCCATGTCTTATTACAGAAAAAAAAACTTCATTTTCTAAATATAAAAAGGAAAACCAATTAAAGCAAAAGAAAATGGCAGTTGAGAAACCTCATCACATTCACCCAAGAACAGATTGTTAAGGGTATTTCGGTACTTTTGTACTTGGTTTTTTTGTTATTTCGGTTGATGATTGAGGGCGTTTTGGGACGTTTGAAACAAAGTTACGATTACTGGGCCCCTAATAATAAACAAATCATTTTTTTGCTGGTTTATTTATTAGATGGTCCCTATACTTTTATGTTTTATGCTATTTAGTCCCTTACAATTTTTGGGTTGAACGATTGAACGTTTCGACTTTAATTCTTTTATTTTTGTTTTTCTTGTCTGATCAAGGTGACTCAAGTGTCTATTTAAAAGTAATTTCATGATCTACAACTTCCATGAAAGACTTAAAAGCCAATTTTAATGTTTTGATTCTAAAAAATGCTTCTGAAATTTTGTGGTCTCGATTGTCGGTCTATCTAATATTGTATAATTTTCGGTCCACTTCTCCGATTGAGGTTGTTCAAGTGTCGATTAAAAGGTTATTATGTGATCTACGACTTTCATTAAGGGCCTGAAAGCTGAATTTGATTAATGAGTTTCGTGAAGGGTTCGAGAGAAAATTTTTATGTTTGGTCTCCATAAAGAAATATTTTTTTTGCCGGAACTTTTTATGCTTTATGCTATTAACAAAACGACCACTTTGCCCCCTGAATTTGTTGTGTCTGGACGAAATACTCCCTAAACTTCAATTTTGGACAATTTCCCCCTTCAACTCTCAATTTGGGGCTCCGTTGCCCCTCCTCTAACAGAGGTGCGGTCACGTGACCGCACGTGCTTAACAGCGTCGTAACGGCGCCGACGTGGCTTGCCACGTCATGCCACGTAGGACAACTGGGCCCTGCCCCGCTAACCCGACCCGTTAGACCCGATATCCAACACACCCGAACCGTTACAACCCAAGAAATAAATGGTAAAACGAAAGAACACCAGAAAAGAGAACACCAGAAAGTCTCAGCAATTCCTCAAATTCACCGTTGCTGGCTTTTGCTCCTCGATTGCTGCTGCTCCACTATCGAATATTGCTTCCAAGTATCCATTTATCCAGTCGTTCCCTTCCATTTTTTTTATTCACCCCCACCGATAACCAGAGAAAACAGAGGAACAAGAAAAAGAAAAAAAAAGTCTGCTTTTGTTACAGATTCCTTGGCTTTTCTTGAGCTAAGAAAACATGCTCTTTCTTAATTAATAGTTTTAAGAGTTTTCCAATATTATCAAAAACAACGTGTGGAGAATTGAAGATTGTCTTTGATGTTTCAATATAACTGTACTTAGAACTCAAAAACAGAGTAAAGTTGCAAAATTGTGTCCCTCTAGTTTTGCATTTAAAGCTGGAAAGAAACACAACCGAAAGAAATATCTATAGTTGTTGAATTGAAGCAGGCGTTTTATCTTGGTATCTACGTTGAAATGTGAAGAAGAAAATAAGCAAACTTTTTGTGTCAAAAATAAAAAATAAGAGAAGAGTTTTGGTAATGGGGAATTGAAGATGGTGCTTTAAGCTGAGAATAGGAGAAAACAACGCTGCAAAATGATGTCAATATTCTCAATATTCACTTGGATTTGATTGTTAATGTTTCTTTGGACAGTAAGCACCAACTCTGATCGTAGTGGTGTTTTATATTTGTCTTAAGAGTTAGGACTATGTAATAAGGTTTACTCAAAAAACAAAAAAGACTATGTATTAAGGAAAAATTAATGAAAATACCAAATGCAAATAGACAAGGCTGTAGTTTTCAACATTTGCTGTTTCAACTTTACATTTCATGAGTTCTTAAAATTTAGAAACTGAAAATGCTATATCCAGCATAAATGCTATATCAACTCCAATGTGCAAATTACTAAGGTTTAGTAATGGACAAAATATCTTCAAAAGATTGACAAAATATGGACAAAAAGAAATGTTTTGCAGCCACATATAATGCATCATATTTCAAAGTAGCCTAAATTATACTATAAGGAAGACTAAGACACCAACATTCATTTATTTTTCTTCACTGACTCTTGTGTCCCGACTGGGTCAGCAGGGGCCTTTCTCTTCCCTTTGGTTGAACTCTTGTGTGAAGTCCTGCTTAGAAGTGACCCAGCTGCAGATGTTATCGGTGGGGGTGAATAAAAAAAATGGAAGGGAACGACTGGATAAATGGGTACTTGGAAGCAATATTCGATAGTGGAGCAGCAGCAATCGAGGAGCAAAAGCCACCAACGGTGAATTTGAGGAATTGCAGAGACTTTCTGGTGTTCTCTTTTCCGGTGTTCTTTCGTTTTTCCATTTATTTCTTGGGTTGTAACAGTTCGGGTGTGTTGGATATCGGGTCTAACGGGTCGGGTTAGCGGGGCAGGACCCATTTGTCCGACGTGGCATGACGTGGCAAGCCATGTTGGCGCCGTTACGGCGCTGTTAAGCACGTGCGGTCACGTGACCGCACGTCTGTTAGAGGAGGGGCAACAGAGCCCCAAATTGGGAGTTGAAGGGGGAAATTGTCCAAAATTGAAGTTTAGGGGGTATTTCGTCCAGACACAACAAGTTATGGGGGCAAAGTGGTCCTTTTGTCTTATGCTATTTAATCCTTTAAAATTATGGGTTGGACGATTTAACGTATTGGTTTTAATTTTTATATTTTTTGTTCTATTTGTCCGATTAAGGTGATTCAAGTGTCTATTAAAAGTTAATTTCATGATCTACAACTTTCATTAATAACTCATAAGCCAATTTTGAGGTTTCAATTCTAAAAGATGCTTCTGAAATTTTGTGATCTCGATTGCCGGTCTATTTAATATCATAAAATTTTTGGTCCACTTGTCTGATTTAGGTTGTTTAAGTGTCGGTTAAAAGGTTATTGTGTGATCTACGACTTTCATTACAGACCTGAAAACTTAATTTGATTAGTGAGTTTCATGGAGAGTTTAAGAGGGAATTTTTATGTTTCGTCTCCACCAACAAACATTTTCTTATTTGGATTATTTGTCAAATAACTCTCATACTTTTCTAATTTATACTACGTTTATACATCTTACTTAGGGTTTAATATGGTTTTAGGGTATTTGTTTTCTCTCACTTAGGACTTAGTATGTTTTATGATTTGATTAGTGTTAGTGATTAAGTATTGATTAGTAATATTCGAAGGTCATTTGATTAATGTTAGTGATGAATTATTTATTGGAATTAATAATTATATATCTTATTGGTGATTGTTGGTACATTATCATTTGATTAGTGTTGTTACTTAATTATCGTTGATTAGTATTTGTTTCAATTTATAATTTGATTAATTATCGTTGATTAGTCTTTGTTTCAATTTGTAATTTGATTAGTTATATTGATATTGATTTAATGTGTGTTTAGTGGTGATTATGTTTAATCTATATACAAGTCATATTAGCCCGCGCTAGCGCTATGGGCATTCTTTGTTTTAGAGTGGTGCTTGATTAACCGATTGAATAAGGATATTAATATAATCATTTGTATAAGATCCACATACATTCTTAATTTGTTCTAGAGTGTTGCTTGAATAATTGATTGATTTATAAAAGGTTGCAGTAAAATGCAATTTAAATGGATTAGTTTTAATATTGTCCAAGCTAACTTTTTAGACATGCAAAACTAAGAAGGTCAAAGAACATGCTTTTATTTGTAAGTAATAGGAAATGCAAAGAGGTAATAGAATATGGTGTTAATTGGGATAATAATAGACGCATTGAAGAAAGAGTGATTTAATTCAGAAGGAGAAAAACATTGAACGGTTCATGGTGAAGGGGTGGGGAAGGAGAAGAAAAAGGAAAGCGACGTGAATGTGATAACAGAGGGGAGTAATGAAATGTTTGATTTTTGGCAAACTTGAAGATTGATCGGCACTGAGGAGTTGAAAGGATGTAACAGCTGGGTTGGTGGGAGGAAAAAAGAAAAGGAGGTAGAAACATTAATTTAAAGCAATTAAGGAAGGGAAATGGGTAATTACAAAAAAGGTTAGCATGAAAAGGAAGGGGGGAAACTCATAGAGGGGCTTTTTAGTCATTCGAAATGTGAGAAAAGACCAAAAAAAGCCAAAAGGTGCCACCACATTAATCCTCAATTTGGCCTTTAAGTAATTTCCATGGTAGTTAAAAATAATATATAGTACATATATGTTAATATTAATTTAATTGTTAATTAGTACAACTTTTTTTACCTGATTCATCCCTAAATTTTTTGATGATTTTCTATTGGTGTTTTGACTTTTGACCTCAATTGTTTCAATTACTCTTTTTATTTTTATTTATACTGTTCACTTTTTGTATTATTTTAACTTTTGAATAGGTCATTTCCATTGAGCCATTTGCTAATAGGTGTTGGATTTTGTTTTGGCACAAATAAGGAGTAGGTATTTGGGTTTTTAGTGAGCCCATTTTTTTGTTTAACCAGGCTGTTGTCACTGAAATTCCCTTTTTCCAGTGTTCCTTACTCAGTCCCACGTGTTCCACCATCTCTAGAGTCTAGACATTTTCTCTCAGACACGTATTAGATAGGTGTCAATTTGGGGACACGTATTAGACAGGTGCCCGTATCTTCTTTCTCTGCTCCATTCAATTTCCTCTTTCTTTCTCATCTGCTCCTCCCTCCTTCGATAGCTTGACCAGGTGCATCTCTCTCTTTTTTTTTTCATCTTTTCCAAATTCTTTTGATTTTCTATTTGTTATAGGAGCATGTGAAGTTGGATTATTGTCCATTCAATCGATTGTCTGAGTAGCATTTTATGAATCTGATTCATCAAAAACATCTGAATTTCCAGGCATGCAGCTTCAAAGGGATGAGCAGAGAGAGCGTGAACTAACAGAAATAAAGAGAGGCAGTGGGGTAGAGGAAGGGGGATGGAAGAATCCTAACGATGGTTAGTCCTTCATCTTCTTCAATCCAGGTTCTTGTTCTTTTTTTTTTCTTTTTTTTTCTTAGATTATAATTATATTTGTGATATGGGTATTTGCACAACTTTAGTTAGAATGATTTCTCTTTGAGTATTATCTATTTCCTTCATTTTTATCAGTGAATTTTTTTGCCTTTTTTGTTTTCGTTTTGTTGATTACTTGAGAATTATGATGGTTTTCATTCCTGCTGCTTCCAACTTTTGCAGATTGTATGAATTCATAAATCTGGGTAAAGAAACTACCTTTTGTGTTCTTGAGATTGAGCTTATATGTCACTTTGTGTAGAGAATGGGTTCACAAATGTTGGGTAGTGATAAATTGAGTGTTAAAAGTACTTTTTTTGTTTTTGTTTGTGCAAATAATTCAATAGCTCCTATATGTTTTAGTTTAAAATTAAGCTGGAATCCTTTATGTATTTGAACAAGCAGTACTAGGATGGGTTTTTTGATGTGGACCAATTATTACTTAGTTGGGTGTGCTTGGCTACATTATTTGCATTTCCTTTTAAATATCTTGTCTGTTTTGTAGTTTCATTCATTATTCAAATAGCTATAAATTTATCTCTTAATTGATGCCTTGGTTTTGGAATTAATGCAGATGAAAGAATTCAAAATAGGCCCTGATTTCATAACATCAGTCGGCAATTCCAGAGGGTCTAATCCTACAGCTCTTTCATCAACCTGGTCTCTTCAGGTAATCCAACTATCCTTATTTTCATTGATATAGTAAATGAAATGAGGGTTTGATTATTGGATTTGACTGTCTACACATTTGTATGAAAATTTGTTGTTGTCCTTTTGATGTTAGGTAATTTAAGTAAAATGGTTGTATTAATCGAAATACCCCATGCCAGTAAGTATTATAAGCCATTTAAATTCATAGTAGTTTATGTTGTTTTCCCTTTCCAGTTGCTGGGTTTTGTATATCAGAGTTCATTTTTTTTGGTGAGTTCTTCTTTTTCAATTTTCTACCGCTTTATCTTTTGTAGTTTTTGATTTCATTATCTGTTTCCATATGGAACGATTTAGATTTACTATTTTTGATGTTAGATTGTAGGATTTTAATTCTTTTGAGAGGAACAAGGTGAATCAAGCTTGAAAATTGAACTGATATAATTTCTTTTGGTTCCTTCGATTTGTTTTCTCTTTTTTTAACTGATTTGGGGTTTGTTGATTTTGTTCCCTTGCAATATTTCTTGGCAAGGCCTCAACTTCATGACTGAATTGTTGAGACAGGCGAAAGTTTATGGCAAGGAGATCAGGGATTGGTTACCAAGCAAAAAGACTATATTACTAGATGACACTCAACCAATTATTACTGATCTCATTCTTGCTAATAAGAAGGTAAGGTTGGAATCTTTTTCTTTGTTTCAAATGGAGTTTTCCAACTGCAAATGGATTTAGTATTTTATTGATGATCTTTCTTTTCTTTGATCTTTACACAGGTGAAAAGATTAGAGATAAGAATGTAACTTTAAAAAGCTCCTCAAACCAGCCTACAATAGAATTGCTTATAGTAAGGTAATAGGATGATATGGGGAATAGAAGATCTCCTTTGATTGAAGATTTGATTTATCTCTCTCTGTCCCATGTAGAAACAATTTTAGTCATTATGCAAATTTGCAATATTATTTTGAACTTTGTAGTTTTTAGTGCCTTCGATTATGTGACAACTTAACTTATTATATGGCAAGACATGGTGCATCTTAAGTATACAATTACCACGCTCAATTTAATTTATGGGGTCATGTGATGTACACATTTTGTCTATTTTGTACTGAAAACTTCTTCAATTTCTTCTTGAATTTGTTGTATAAAGATCCTGTTTTTGCATACTAGAGTCTAGAGGTCTTGAAGCCTGACAAATATTGAGGGAGCTAAAAGAGTAGCACTACTTGACAAGGCACTGTTAAGCGGAATGATCATTTGGTTCAAAGATGATGGAGGTCAATGGTGGAAATAGTGAACTTTTACTAATTAAAAATGCATGATTGTATGGATTTGGAATGATTGTAATTGTTAGATCATGATATCCAAGAAGGAAGAGCCCTAGTTTTATATATATGTGTGTAATTTTGATTTTGCTGTTGGTTTTTGGCTGCAACTATAAATGGATTAGTCGCTCTAGGCTTTGAGTTCAAAATTTATACCCCCAAAACCCCAGAATATTATACGAAATAAACTCAATGATTGTTTATTTCTGATGAAGTGTTACATTTTACTTCCTTTTCAAAATTCATTGTGCTTTTTACTTTGGAAATTTTTCTTTGTATTTTTTGTTTGTACTAGGTAGCAAAGAAAGGATAACAAAAAGGAGTAGCAAGTTCTGTTGTATTAGCATGAGTAGAAGAGCAAGCTAAACAACAAGGTCTGGGCATTTTTTTTTTTTGGCTTATGTGTTTTAAGGTTAATACGGATAGGCATAAAAGAACTGATCTTATGAAGTTTAATATTGTGGGGTTGCAGGATGAAAAGGTTTTAGTATTCCAAGTCATGAGTGATCTCCTTGGGTTTCAGCTTTGCTTGAAGGCAGGTATATTTCCTTCTCCAGTTGTAGAATGCCTTTTAATTTTTTCAATCTTGGTTACCAATTAAAATTCATCTTCTTAGTCTTCTATGTGTTTCATTGCAACCACATCTAATTCTCTAAGAATGGTTGAATTAACAATGCTTTTTTAGATTGTTTTTAAAATTTTAGCCAACAAAGACACCATGCTGGAAGCCGGAAGGTTATATTCTAAGTAAAATATTAAATTTGTTGTGAGGCACTTAAGAGGTTAAGTTGTGACTTGAGATTTTTGTATGTCTTAGGGTAAGTTTTAAATTGTAAATCTGCAAAATTTCGTGGCAATTTATTCACATTTCAATAGTTTTTTTTTTTTTGTCACAAAGAGAACATGTTGAGAATTTATGTTCTAGGTGAAGTGTCAGATCTGATTTGTAGCACATAGAGGTTGAATTTTGACCTGAAATTTTAGTATGTTTTAGGGTAAGTTTTGAACTATGAATCTGGAAATCTCCATGTACATTTATACTTTCTACTCTTGGTTATATATTAGATGTATTATGAGGCACTTAAAGCTTGAGTTTTGAAATGGGATTTTTTTAATGGTGTAGGCTAAGTGTTGAACTATGAATCTGGAAGTTTTTTTTGGAAATTTTGCCACATTTGGATAGCTTTTCAAAATTTTGTTGTAGATCCTGTTCTTTACAATTGTTGCGCTTTTTCTTTCTTTTTTTTTTCCATGTGATTTGTAACTTATGGTTTTTTCCTTTCAATGGTAGAGATTGCTTGGTGAAGTTAGAAGTAGAGCAGTCCAGGAAAGGTTAGAATTTGCAAGTAGATAACAAACTGCGCCTTAGGAGACTAAAGGGAAATAGAGAGGCATTTTGTTCTTTATTTTTCTTCCTTCCTTTTGTTTCATCTAATGTTTTGTTTGTTTCAATTGTTATACTTATGAACATGTTTACTATAGAATGTTGAAATTCTTAACCATGCCTGCTTAAAAGAACAGCGAAACTAGAACAAAAAGTTGTGGCTAAATGGCAGAAAAAATTGAAGGAAACCGAAACAAGTAGCATTGGAAGTAGGCATTAGTAAGATGAGTAGCAAACTATTCTCATAGACTTGATGTAGTACAACTGTTGTTTTCTGTTTGTATAGGGGTGGAGGCTTTGAAAGAAGAGAAATTGAGGCAAGGGGTATGTGGGGTATTCCAAATTGAAGGATTGAGCTTTTTTTCATTTCTATTGCTGCACAACATGCATTGTTTCCAAGGTTTGTTATTTCTCTGTAAATGATAAAAAAAAAAAATTCCATTGATGTCTTCTCCAATTTTCTTTTGTGTTTTTCAGATGAAATTGGGGGCCTTGTGTTTTTCATTGGCAAAGATTAGCAATAAATTAATAGGAGAATCCTCAAGGATGATTCAAGACAAGCAAATTAGGAGTACCAATATCTCTCTTTTTGTAATACCTGACTTAGATGATCCTACTTAGATGATTGACATTTTTTTTGTATGAAACATATAACATTAGCCAAGATATTCTGTTTTTATATGATCTGTAAAATGCTCATGTATGTAACTATTGAGGCAACTAAAGACCTGAACTTCAACAAAATATGAATGTCCCTGGTTAAATTATGTATGATATGAAATCATTAGGTGCAAGTAATGCAAATTTTATTTATCATATATATGCTTTAATCTGAATTTAAAAACAAAGAATTGCTTAATACTTAAAACATAAAATAATCATTCCTAATTTGCATCAATTGCCAGAACCGCTGCGGAGCGCGGACAGTGTCTAGTATATATGTATATGTATGGAATAAGGAGTCCATGAGAAAAAATACAAGTTCAAAAATGCCGGAAGTGAAATTTATGATGTTAAATTCTGACTCAATGATGGAGTGCCATGTGGGCTAGCTATTTCAAATGACTTGTCCACTTCTTGAATTCATCCATACAAATTAAGGTAGCAATGGGAAATGGCAGAAGCTCTCTTTTTCCCTTTGGTGGGTGGGGAGGACGATAATTTAGAGGGAGCCTTTCCAAATGATCGGAGTTGTAAATTTTTGGACTAGGCCTTTCAAATTAGTCAGGCTTTCTTTGTGGTCCGCAATCTCGATTTTGGATCTACGTGTTAACCTATACTATACTATAATCAAATATATCTCTCTACCTATTAGTTAACAATGCCCACAAAGAGGCACAAGATCCACACTAAAGGTGACACAAAATCCAAATGTATTGGAACTTAAACCTGAAACCATTAGATTTCACGGAGCATTCGCATTGAGCCAAAGGCTAAAATGCAAAAATTTTATTATTTTGACTCAATAAATTTAGGTGGTTTGGATATTTCAAAACAACCTTCGCCCTATTGCGCCCTCGAACTCCATCGTCCAAACTGGACTCCACCATTGATAAGAGCATCTTTCTCCATGCTAGGATAGAGTAAGATTTTAACTAGGATAAAGGTATCAAAAGCTGATTCGATTTGATAAACCAAAATTTAATTTCAACCCAATGTAACTTAGTTTGATTTGAAAAGTAAACATCCCAGACTCGCCTCGCCTTACCTGAAATTTGAATGACTTGAGAGATTGACTTGGGTCATGTGTGTTGTCAGCTGCTTGGGCTAGCATGCGCATATATAGGCCTGGCAGTTGGGATGTGACGGGTGTCGTTTATCACTAAAAATAAAGTAACTAAACTATTCTATATAAACATGGTAAGTTTAGGTTGATCTACAGAAAGTTGTGTAAACTACTTCACTCTAAATTAATCCTAAAATTAACAATTTTGGGGGGTTTGTGAATTAAGTGAACAATAAAAATAAACAAACAAGAAGATAATAAAATTAAGTAACAAGATAAAAAGATACTCCAATCCCAAGCATCGACTATTCAGGTTGATCTGATCATTGGAACAAAAGATATTAACATATTCATCAATATAGAAAGCATAGATTAACAACAAACGCTAATTAATCCCATGAATTCACCACAATACCTAGTTAAAGCGAACGCTATTAACTAGTCTAAATGAGATCCTAACCCTATGACAAACGCACAATAGAAAAGGTTCAACAGCATTAAGCATAGTGAATTATAGCCTACATAAATAACACTTCTCAAACGGGTAAGCATTCAATTTGCATTCATGATTTCCTAGTGATTGCCAGTTACCCTTCAATAACTCCCAATCAACTAGTTGCTACCATGCGAAACCTAACCAAACGATTTAGAATTCGAACTAGCAATAGATTTATAATCCTAATTAATAAGTTCCGGATCCAAATCAATTAGAACCATAAAAACATAAAGATAAAATCTGAAATCATAAAATACCAAGATAAATAATCAGGTTAAGAACATAAAACTCACAAATCAACCGAAAAGTCTAAGCATGGAATTGAAAAGAAAAACTTATCTCATATTGATGAAAACCAGGAACAAAAAGAGTAGAAGAGAGATAGATAAAGATTGTGTAGAATTGTGTACAAAGACTCCCTTTATATAGGAGCTAAAACATAATTCTAAAATAACTAGGAAATAAATTATTAATTAATAAATAAGTTTGAAATCCTAAAAAGGCTAGAAAATAGCTAACTTTAAACTTGACATAGCCCATAAGTTGTGGGATTTAATTTAAGATCAAATTTGGAGAAAAGCCCATTGAAACTAGGAAATTATGCCAAAAATCGCAATCTGTCAGGAACATCTCCGTTCGCGGCAAGGGTAGCTCCCTGCTCACGGCATGCATCAGAGAGTTTAATTTCGTCCAGAGACTCCCCAAACACGGCATGGATGCCTTCCCGCATGCGGCAAGGCTCATAGATTGCATCTTTTTTTGTCTTCTCCAAATTCTTCATAAAATCACCTTGATTTGTCTTGTTTTATTATCAACATCTCCAAAAGTACATATAAGACAAAAACAAAGCGATTAAGTATCAATTAAATAAGATATGCACTTAAGAATCTTCAAATTAAACATAAATAATAAAGCTAAATAAGTGCCTATCAAATTCCCCTACAGTTAAGCCTTGCTAGTCCCTTAGGAAGCTATCTAAATAAAACAAGATTCCATTTTCATAGGTGTATGGCGGCACTTAGCACGTGACGCAAGCCCTTTAAACACTTATGTGTCCATAGTGGAGGAGTAAGATCTCCTGAGGTGGCAATCGGGCGGGTCAGGTTGGGTTCGGCTCATCGGGTTCAGGCCATTATTGGGTTCGAGCTTGAGTTAGGTCGGGTTAAATTTGGGTTAGGTTGATTTGGGTTCAAATCAATTTTGGATCAAGTTAATTCGGGTTCGCGTCCGGGCTAGATTTTTGCCAAATACGATCATTTACCCATTTTTCTCCTCGGATGAATAATGTCATTAACCTTTTCAAATTTTTTTTATGTAATTTATTAATTTACCTTTTAAAACATATTCATATAAAAAACTATACATTATAAATCAAATTTTCAAAAATTATTATTTATTTATTATGACCTAGATGCAATGTAATGTCAATTATGGATAAACATCATGTTCCTAAAAATACGTGCTACATATAAAGTCGAACTGATACAGATAACACATATGATGTATCCTAAATTTCTAACAAGTAATAAGTAATTGGTAAAGCTAGTTATGAGTCGACTAATAAAGATTGATCATTTTTCGCGATGAGGATGACAAGTGGAAAGTAAACTTGTAATTTCAATCCTAAATTATTCCTAATAATGTTTTCATTTTGTTCCCTAAGTTTTCACCTAGATATACCTTCTTGTTAACTAAGTACTAATCAATCAGTACTAGTGCTCTAGTAAGAAAATGGTTCTTCATTCCTTTGATAGTGCAACTATGTAAGTCTACTAGACTACTTCTGATTTGATGATATCTTGGAGATTAAGTCCATGCCATATTTAATTTGTTAATGAATTGAAAATTTGATATTAGCCTGTTATTCTTTCAAATTAGTTTAATTTAATTTATCTAATTAACGTCGAACTTAACTCTATTAATTCTTTCAAATTAGTACTTATTAAATTAAATTTCAAATGATTATAATTGAAATTAATTCTAATTAATTCGTTTTATTTATATTTATAAATTATTTAAATTATAAAAATTTTGTGTAATTATAAATTTCATTATTTTCAAATATTAGTATTGATTTCGGGTTTTTTCAGGTTCGGGTTTGAGATCGGACGGATTTAGGTATTTGACTTTTTTTTGTCAATCGGGTTCAGGTCGGGTTCGGGTTTAGGTTTTTCTCGGGTCGGGTTCATTTTGCCACCTCTACCCACAAACATTATGCAGAAAAAGTTTAACTTGAGAAGCAAAAGTTTTGAAAAGCGAAAATTTTTTGAAAAATTTTAAAAATCATTTTGAAAGCCTTCTCTAGTTAAGAATGGAAAGAATAGACCTTTAAAATAGACATTTCTCTCCCCAACACTTAAACGACACATTGTCCTCAATGTGAAAATAGTTGGTAATAGAATCAACCAAAAATTAATTTTTGAGAAAAACAAAATTTTAAAAAGTGGAGTACACAAAATCTATCTAAAAAATCCATCCATTAATCTACAAAAGCATAGTAAAGGTTAGTAAAAATTTAAATGTAATATAAATCAAATACAAATATGCTCAAAAATTCCAATCAAAATATTAAGGGTCCATCATACCTTAAAAGGTATTTATAATCCACTCATAATAGTATACTTACCATATGCTTGCAAATCTATCCAATCTCCACTAAAGATTCGCTCAAAATAAAATTAAAACATAGTATATGCAAGGACATAGTTTGCATTAATAATAAGGGTTGTAATGGGGCTAATGGGTAAAGTGGACTATTAAGGAAAAGATACAATATATCAAAAAGATCTCAAGAAAGGTGAAGTGAAGATAATCATGGGCAAATATATCAATGAGTAGCCCAAACTTGACTCCAAAAACTTCAACCTTCTTCTTCCTTCTTACTTCACCACAAACATTGAATGTACAAATGGATGTCCATAACTATAAGTATAAGTGTCTCTTTCTCTTTTCAATTTTTTTTTTTTAAATTTCTTGGTGGTTGCATCTTATGCTCTCCCACCTCAAGTAATGATAGGCATATAGTAGCTGCATTTTATGCTCTTCCACTACACACATGTGTTTATGGGTTAATGAGTTGGTAACCAACCTATTAACACCACCACATGCTTCACTCATTAGCTTGTCCAATTTTTTTTTTTTTGGACAGTTCTCAAATCAATCAATTGAATCACATGGACATCAACTCAATCCTTCAAATAGGATCTCCAAATAAGGAATAATAGGAATCCCACACAAATAACCGAGTTCAATGCTTTTGTCAAGAACCAAATAATAAAACAAGTCAAACTTCACCAATCAAGAGATAATAAGATTAAGAGAATACTTGTCTTTCTTTAAAAGAAATAGGGTTCTTTGAGATAATGTAGCTAAAAACAAAGAAATATATCAAATATCGGCTATAACCAAAAAAAAGACACAATGGGGTTCACTACTATGGTTTTTCAAAAAGGTTGGCAAAAATTAGGCACAAACTCAATCCTAAAATGCATACTTTCTAGTTCCATAAAAGTGTACACTACAAAAGATAATGAGCTAAATAAATAAATTGCCTCGAAAGAATAGTTAAGCAAGTTTTAGAAGTAATACTTTATAAAAGAAACTACCATATATATTTCAATCAAGGAATAATCTTAAATATAAAAATTTGAAATATATTACAAATTCCTTAATACTAAACTAGACTATACCAAACTAGCTTAGATAAAATTAAAGAGATAAGAAATTGTGTACTCAAAACAATTTTACAATTTTAAAAACAGTTTTTAAAAATCAATGAATTATTTAAAAATCTTTTTGCTTAGATCAATAGCAACAAATTAAGTACAAAGGTCGGGAACAATTATCAAAAAACATGATTATGTAATGTTTAATCTATCAAGAAAGTGTGCATCCATTCCAACAAATCAAGCAAACATAGCAATAAGCATAGATAATGATAGCACGTCTTATTTAAGGTCCTAACATGAAATATGCAAAAATAAATTAAAAACTATTTATCATAAAATTCAAAATAAAAAACTATAAATAAATAAAAACACTCCATGTTAAATCACGATGACAGTGGCGGGGGGGGGGGGGGATTAACGCATTATTAGGTTCCATCAACAAAGAAATGGTATTTTTATGCCCCTGATTTTTTCTTTTCCAAGTTAACCCCATGGTAATATTTATAAGTTAGCTCCCTATCATATTAACATCATTCAAAATTTCTTTAATTCCTCTCAATTTACTCTTAATTATTTATTCATTGTAATTTTTGTTTAACTTTATTCATAATATTACTATCTAATAAGTACTAAAGTTGGTGTTAATTCATGACATCAAATTCTTTTTTTTTTAATTACATTATATATTAACATATATTCTCATATACTATTTGTATCTTAAACGTTAATTGATATATATGGATATACATAGTTAGATATTGGCTTGTATAGTTAGCCCCCCCTAAAGAAAAATTTCTGGTTCCGCCCCTGCACGATGAACAAGATTTCGAAAAATTTGTATGAAATCAGAGGGTTTGGGGCTCCTCGCTCACATCAAGGGGACCTTCCAACTTGCGGATAGCCCTAGAAGGACTCTTTCCGCCCACGACCACCCCACACACGACAAGGGGGCCTTGCCATGTGCGGCAAACCTAAGCGCTTGTTTTGGCTTCTTTTTCCGCTCTTACAACCTGTCCACCAAGAATTTTGTTAGCAAATGCAATATACATGAATAAAATTAATAAAAGAAAACAATAAGAAATGAAATTAAGAGAAATTAAAAAGAATTAAAAGTTGGGTTGCCTCCCATAAGCACCTTTCTTTAATGTCTTTGACTAGACCTTTCCATTCTCTATTCTTCAAGGAGGATCTTTCCACCTCAAAGCAAAAAGAAAATATGAATAAAATTCAAAGATATGCAAATATAAGAATAAAAGAAAATTAAAGAGATATGGAAAAAAGTCACCAATTTTGTTTAAAAGAATTCCGTGAATGGCTAGTATAGCCATTGCCCTTGTTGTTGTCGTTGTGGGTTTGTGCAAGAGCTTCATCGAGTGAAAGAAATTGACTTTAGACTCCTCTTGCATTCTCAGCATCTTGGCAACTTTGTGAAACTTGCAGGCATCACCATTCTTAAAGAATGGCTCCATTGTCACTCTTTCATCATATGAATCACCATTGAAGCACCCAAACTTCAAAAACTTCTCAATCCCTAGGAAATCTTGATTCTCACATCTTAAAATCTCAATTGGAGAAGATTTGTCAACCATATTGGATTCAGATGCGGAATTTCCACTTAAAGTTGACTTTGGAAGGAGTTGAGGTTGATCCGTTGAAGAAGTTCTATCTTCAAGTTCACCTAGACAAGTTGTTGTTTCGACCTCTACGAAGGTTGAAACAATGTTCGTTTTCTCTTCTTTTTCAGCTTCATTCTCACCTTGATTCACTTCCCATGCTTCATTTTCTTCTCCTCAAGGGCATTGAGGTAAGCTTCGATCCTTCCTAAGGAAACAACAAGTTGTCGCATTTGATTCTTAAGGTTTTTGAGCTCCCCATCATGTCTCAACTGATTCTCAGTCAACTTCTGCAAAATCGCTTCCAAATTCGAGTTCTGTTCATGATTTGTTGGTTAAGTTTGAACATGTTGTGAGAATTGAATTTGTTGTTCCTCCAATTGATGATAACTTGCATATGGCTCATAGTAGGAACTATGAAAATGTTGATCTCCATGCTACTCATATCGTGGATAATCTTCATAACCTGAATTTTAAGAATAATGGTTGTAATAAGGTTCATAGTAAGATAATCCATCATAAGCGCGAAATTGCTCCATAATAAAGAAAATAGAATATAAGTTTAAGGAACAAGGAAACAAAATTTAGCCAATAATTCTTCAAGCCTTGAATGACGGGGTGACTTTTGCAGCAGTGCCTAATGTCTAAACCTGCAAAGTTACAAAAAGAACACAAGAACATAGTAAAGTAGTAAAACAAGCAAACTCCCCGGCAACAGCGCAGGTATCGTTTACCACTAAAAATAAATTAACTAAACTATCCTATAGATAATGCAATATATATATATATATATATATATATCCTATAGACAGGGTAAGTTTAGGTCGACCCCACAAAGAGTTGTGTAAACTACTTCACTTTAAATTAATCCTAAAACTAACAATTTTGGGGTTTGTAAATTAAGTGAACAATAAAAATAAATAAACAAGAAAAAAATAAAATTAAGTAACAAGATAAATAAATACTCCAATCCCAAGCATTGACTATTCAGGTTGATCTGATCATTGAAACAAAAGATATTAACATATTCATCAATATAGAAAGCGTAGATTAACAACAAACGCTAATTAATCCCATGAATTCACCACAATACCTAGTTAAAGCGAACGCTATTAACTAGCCTAAATGAGATCCTAACCCTATGAGAAACGCACAATAGAATTTAAGGTTCAACAGCATTAAGCATAGTGAATTATAGCCTACACAAATAACACTTCTCAAACAGGCAAGCATTCAATTTGCATTCATGATTTCCTAGTGATTCCCACTTACCCTTCAATAACTCCCAATCAACTAGTTGCTACCATGCGAGACCTAACCAAACGATTTAGAATTCCAACTAGCAATAGATTTATAATCCTAATTAATAAGTTTCGGATCCAAATCAATTAGAATCATAAAAACATAAAGATAAAATCTGAAATCATAAAATACAAAGATAAATAATCAGGTTAAGAACATAAGTCTCAAAAATCAACCTAAAAGTCGAAGCATGGAATTGGAGAGAAAAACTTATCTCATATTGATGAAAACTAGGAACGAGAAGAGTAGCAAAGAGATAGATAAAGATTGTGTAGAATTGTGTACAAAGGCTCCCTTTATATAGGGGCTAAAACGGTAAAACCTAATACTAAAATAACTAGGAAATAAATTAATAATTAATAAATAAGTTTGAAATCCTAAAAAGGCTAGAAAAACAGCTAACTTTAAACTTGACATAGCCCATAAGTCGTGAGATTTAATTTAAGATCAAATCTGGAGAAAAACCCATTGAAAATAAGAAAATCTGCATGTCAGGAACCTCCCCGTTGGCAGCAAGGATAGCTCCCCCCGCTCACGGCATGCATCAGAGAGTTTATTTTCGTCCAGAGGCTCCCCAAACATGGCATGGATGTCTTCCCGCATGCGGCAAGGCTCAGAGACTGCATCCTTTTCTGTCTTCTCCAAATTGTTTACAAAACCACCTTGATTTGTCTTGTTTTATTATCAACATCTCCAAAAGTACCTATAAGACAAAAACAAAGAAATTAAGTATCAATTAAACAAGATATACACTTAAGAATTATCAAATTAAATATAAATAATCGAGGTAAATAAGTGCCTATCAGCACGCATTGGGCCGAGTGCTTTAGGCCACTTTGGTGTACGGTGCATGGGCCTAGCTGCTTGGGTCTTAGGCCGAAATAGGAAAAAGAACGAAGAAGGAAGAAAAAGAAAAAAAAAGAGAGAGGAAAAAGTAAGGAAATAAGAGAAGGAAAGGAGAAAAGGAGAAAATAGAGAATAATAGAACAAAAGAAAAATGAAATGAATGAAGTAAAAGAAAATAAAGGAAATTGTTAGTACAAAACTTGGGATTTTTTTTTGGCATCAATACAAAATTTGGGATTAGTAAATGAATAGGGAAATTACTATTATGCCATTTAAGGGGTAAAAGTACCAAAAGGCCCCTAGGTACTAAAATTACTAAATTGCCCTAGAAGAGGAAATAGGTGAATTCGATCATTTTGGTATTTCCCACATACTCTTTTAATCAAGGTTGGTTGGTAGCATTCACTTATAGATTTCTCTAATAAATAAAAGTGAGAAGAATGGGGAGAAGGACTAATTCGGGGACATCTCATAAAAAGTCTATTGAATTCATCAAGGAAACTACTTTTAACAAGAGTTAAATAGGTAAATGGGACAGATAATTTAAGACGGATGGAGTAACATATATATATGGGATAGATCGAGTATAATATATGATATCTATATATGAATAGTTAGTATAAAATATTTAAAAATTAGAAGGCGTAATAATACTCACAAGCCACTTGAGTCGAGTAATATTAACATTCTCCAATTTAACTCGACTCAACTCATTCATTTATGTAATACGAGTTTAGCTAAACTCGATAGTTAATAAACTGGACAAGTTGGAGTGTCTTGTTAGGCCCTTGTTTTAGGCTCCCTTTGTTTGAGCGGTGTGGTGCTTATAAGCAGCTTATTTGGCTTTACTTCCTTAGGTGCAAATAGCTTCTGCGATCAGTTGGCTGACGTGTCAAAGGAAAATGGTGGAAAAGTTGCTTATTTTCACCACAGGGCTTCCCCTGCAGTGGTTTTAAGCAGCTTATAACAGCTTATGCTTATAAACTAAGCTGAAACAAAGGGAGCCTTAGTGCTTGGGGGTGGGGGGTTTGATTAGTACTAGCAAGTTTTGGTCAAATTGGTGTTAGAAAAGGATAAGAAATGAGATTGTTTTGATGGAGAAATGTAACACAAGGTAAAGAGAGGATTTAGAGAAGTAGAAAACTCACAATTTATAGTGGTTTGATGATCCCACACCTACATCCACTACCATGATCTTCCCAATCAAAGATTTTCAAAAACTTTTCACTAAACCAATGAAATTAATAGCTTCCACCAAGCATATATAAAGTGAGCTTCTCCTAAGTTCAAATGCAAGCTACACCTAACTTGCTCCTACCCAAGAGATCGATATGAGTTAAAGGAGAACAATGATTTATCCCAAAAATCCCAAGTACAAATTTAAGCACAAATGGTTTTCTCTTGCAAAGTGGTAGGAATGAATAAGCTCGAATATTGATGAGCAATGAATTCCCTCTCTTTATTTTTTTTTAAATTCAGCATTTAAGACCACTTTATATAGGTAGAATAAAAAAATTGCCATTGGACTTTGACTCCTTTTGCTTTTTGAAAAAAATCTAGCCATTGTATTGTTCACTATCAGCTCCAGACTAATTAAATGGCTATATAATCAATTCAGGATATAAGGTTTGGGCTAAAAATCAATTTGGGATATAACGTTTCAAAAAGAACTATTCAGGATATAATGTTACCAAAAGCTAGCAATTAAGGATATTTTCTGATGGACCTCCGCGTTTGAGCAACACGCGCCATTAAGTGCTAATGTGTATGAATCGTGGATTTTTCAGAAAATAAAAAAATGAAAAAATTTAAAAATTAGAAAAATAAAAAAATTAATAAATAATAAATAAATAAACAAATAAATTTTGCCTTCTTTCCATCCCTTTCAAACGGATCAAAAACTAGCAAAATTTGAAAAAAAAAATGAACTTCATATAAACATCAAACACAACCACCACACCTTTCACCGCCGGTAACTTTAACTGTCTGCCTAACCAGATTCACTCTTTCTCTAAACTCAAACCCAAACTCAGTTTCTAAAAACCAAGAATGAAACTAAGTGAATCTAAAGTCACCCAAATTGCAAAAAACTTATTCCAACTAACTATGTCAACAATTTTAAAGGATTGTATTTCTCTTCCACTTTTCTTTATCCAAAAACACAAAGAAGAAGAAGAACCATTTTCTTCATCTTTTACAACAACATAAAAACAAGAAAGAGAAACTCTACAACAACAAGTCAAGCACAAGATCTACACTCAATCACAATAGATCTGAGCAACCCAAAGCTAGACCTCCCCAAATTGTTACCATTTTGGCTTCTCCATTTTCATCTTTAAAAAACTCTGTATAGTTTTGATTTCTCCTTTCTCACACTAGATTTCTTTCCTTTTCTTCCAAGGTCACCTCCCATGTTGTTACCCACAAATTTCAGAAAGCAATAAAAGTCTTTGGTTCATTTTATAGTTGGTATTTTAATTACAAAGCTATTTTTCCATATTTTTCACTCTTCTCAATTCCTCTTGTCGACATTGAGAAGAGATTTATAATCCCGGAACCTACCGCAGGAAACATGTTATTTCCCCATCTATTTTATCATTGGGCAATCCGCTATAGAAAGTCTCATTCAGCTACAGCAAGATTTATGGGAAATTCATTATAGAGTTATTTTCCCATCTTTGCATCCTCCTCAATTCCTCCACGAGCAGAGTTACCTTTCCTGTCGGAAGTATCACTGCTTTTGCGGCAGGATTTTCTTGTCACAGATCTTACTCCATTTTACAGCAGGATTCTGTCATCTTTTTTGCACCATCTTTGTAAGCCCACTTCTCCTTCTGGGGAAGTTGGGGCAGGCTAAGATCCACTACCGATCCGAGTCAGGCCTATCAATCCCACAAAAAGGCTCCCACAACTGCCTTCAAAGTTTTGGGTCTTGCTTTTTCAAACTGTCGTTTATTTAATCAACAAGTTACCCACTCATGTCTTAAATAATCACTCTCCTTTTCAACTTTGTTTTAACCGGGATCCAAATTATTCTAAACTTATAGTTTTTAGTTATTTATGTTATCCATGGCTTCGACCTTATTCTACAAACAAACTTGATTTTCGGTCCAAACCATGTATTTTTGTTGGGTATAGTGATCACCAAAATGCCTATAAATGTTTTGACTAAACTGCCAATAAGTTTTACACTTCTCACCATGTGGTGTTTGTGGAGAATGAGTTTCCATTTCCCTCTACTTCAATTGCCTCTAATCTTCGTTTTAGATACTCATCCTTTTTATCTGTTTCTCCGAGTCTTATTCAACTTCAACCACCACCAGAATTATCAATGCAGCAGGCACCACAATTGCCAGCGCCAAATGTCTCTGTACAGCCACTGGTAAGTTCATCTCAAGTTTTTCCTGCGATGAATTCATCTCCAGTTTTTCCTACGGTAATTGATTTTCCTGCGGCATCCACTGATGTAGCTCCGTCTTTACCTGTTGCACCTCATAAAGCTCAATCAGATACCGCCGCAGACTGTGGTAATTCTTCTATGGTTGGTTTTGCAGAGAATATTGTGCTTACATCTTCCCCTGCAGGAACTGCGAAAGGACAGGTTACTATTCATAAGCATGTTGATAATGCTCATCCTATGCAGACTCGGTCCAAGGATAACATCTTTAAACCGAAATCAGTTCAGCTCACCACCAAGCATCCAGTCTCTGTTCCCTTGGAGCCAACTTTAGTATCTTAGACTCTCAAGGAGGAATCTTGGCGGAAACCTATGTTTGAAGAGCTAAATGCATTGCTACGTAATGACACATGGGAATTAGTTTACCAACTTCTTCGCGGAATGTGATTGGCTGCAAATGGGTTTTCAAACTCAAGCGCGACCCCGATGGCAGTATTTCTCGTGACAAAGCCAGGTTATTGGCAACACTACAAAAAAAATGCTAAGATATGGGCGTTTATTTAGCGGCGTCTAGTCAAACGCCGCCATTTTATTCTCTAAAATTGAATATAGCGGCGTCTGGGCAAAAGACGCCGCTAAATGTGGCGTCTGAAGTACAAAACGCCGCATTATTTAATTTTTTTGGAGAAATGTAAATTGAGTAAAAATGAAGCCTAAAAAATAGCGGCGTCTTGGACTAAAATGCCGTTAAATGGTGGCGTCTGAAGTACAAAACGCCGCATTATTTGATTTTTTCGGAGAAATGTAAATTGAGTAACAATGAAGCCTAAAAAATAGCGGCGTCTTGGACTAAAATGTCGTTAAATGGTGGCGTCTGAGGTTCGAAACGCCACCATATTTATTTTTTTCGGAGAAATGCAATAAAACCTAAAAATGAAGCCTAAAAAATAGCGGCGTCTTGACCCTAAACACCGCTAAATGGTGGTGTCCAAGGTTCAAAACACCGCCATATTTAATTTTTTCGAAGAACTACAAAAAACCTAAAAGTGAAGCCTAAAAATAGCGACGTCTTGACCCTAAACGCCACTAAATAGTGGCGCCTTGCCGTGCGTGGCAAACCTAAGCGCTTGTTTTGGCTTCTTTTTCCACTCTTACAACATGTCCACCATGAATTTTGTTAGCAAATGCAATATACATGAATAAAATTTTTGGCGTTTATGTACGGAAACGCCACTAAATAGCAGCGTTTTTTTGTACGGAAACGCCGCTATTCCTAAATCAAAATTTTGTTCTGGAAGTAAATTCCCCGGCGTTTCTGGCTTATAAACGCCACTAAAAAGGGGCGTTTCCGTACCGAAACGCTGCAATTACAAATAGCGGCGTTTGGCTTGTAGACGCCGCAAAATAACGATTTTTTTATAACGGCATCTCTAGTGGCGCCTTACCAGACGCCGCTATAAATAGCGGCGTTTAGATATTTAAAAAAAACGCCGCTATTTCACTGTTTTTCTGTAGTGCAAAAGGCTTTAATCAGAAACCTGGAATTGATTTCTCTGAAACATTTAGCCCAGTTGTCAAACCTACTACCATTCGGCTAGTTTTTTCTTTGGTTGTACAGAATTCTTGGAAGCTATTTCAACTTGATGTCAATAATGCTTTTCTCCATGGCCATTTGACTGAGGATGTTTAAATGCGGCAACCACCTGGTTTTGTGGACTCCATTCATCCTCACCATATCTGCAAGTTGAAAAAGGCTATTTATGGCCTTAAATAGGCACCTCTAGCTTGGTACTAAGAATTGCCCTCTTTCTTGATCAGCTATGGTTTTCGGCAGTCTCAGTCTGATTCTTCTTTGTTCCTATATAAACAAGGTGGGGTGCAACTCTATTTTCTGGTTTATGTAGATGACATCATCCTAACAGGTAGCGATGAATCAGTTTTGCGGCAGTTTGTTACTGCTCTCTCTGCAAAATTTTCGTTGAAAGATATTGTTCCATTGAATTACTTTCTTGGAATTGAAACCACTTTTACTAAGAAAAGTATTTTTCTTTCTTAACGAAAATACATCCGAGACCTAATGCACAAGACTGATATGCTTGATTCCAAGCCAGTTTCTGCGCTTATGCCATCCACTACTTCTTATATTATTAATGATGGGAAACCATTGCCGAATGCTACTCAGTTCCGCAGTTTTGTTGGTGCTCTTCAGTACATATCTTTCACTACACCCGATTTAGCTCTTGCAGTTAACAAAATGGCTCAGTTAATGCACAAGCAATCGACTATTCACTGGCGCGCTGTTAAACAGGTCCTACGGTATATAAAAGGTACGATTGGTGATGCTATTCTTATTCATCTTACCGTATCTACCTCTTTCCCGCTATTGCCCTATACAGATGCAGATTGGGCTGGGGATGACAGAAAATCGGTCTCTGCCTTCCTGATCTATTTTGGGGGCAATCTGGTTTCTTGGAAAAGCTTCAAACAAAAGACAGTGGCTCGACCATCAACCGAAGCTGAGTATCGAGCTATTGCTAATGCTACGACAAAAATTACTTGGATTCAGAATTTATTGCAAGAGCTAGGAGTACGTATTTCATAAGTTCCCACTATTTATTGTGACAATATAGGTGCAACGTATGTTTCTGTTAATCCAATCCTTCACTCCAAAAAGAAGCATGTATCAATCGATTTCCACTTTGTACGTGACAAAGTCAATGGTGGTCATCTTCTTGTTCATCATGTTTCATCCAAAGACCAACTTGCTGATCTACTCACCAAGCCGCTTTCAAGACAACAGTTTCTGCGTTTACTTCCAAGATTGGACTCTCCTCTGGTGACTCCATCTTGAGGGGGCATATTAGAGTTTACACTCAATCCCAAGATCTGCGGTAATTGATTCTGCAATAATTAGCTTGTCTTGCGGTAATGTCATGTTGTAATTAGTCCTGCCATAATTAGCTCCACTAATTATGGACACGTTTTGTACTATTTTAATTACTATTGTACTTTGTAATTCATAATTCTTATATAATCACATAATCAAATAAATTTGAACTTATCGAGGTAGTATTTCTAATGAATTTTATTGCAATGTAAATTCTTTATTTATCTAAAATAAAATTTAGTACTAAATGATATTTTTTGTTCAGTTAAGGACATTAATAATTAAGATAGGATTTTTTAATATTAAGTTTAGGCCAAATGATTTTTTTTAAATTTATTTTCTAGGTAAATATAGACTCCCAGACACTTATACTTGAAGGGTATCAAAATTAATATATTATTATACGTTAAATTGAGACCGGATTACGTGATAATTCCAACAGACTCAGTGTCTGAGATCATCATTCTATCTGCTCATTTGACAAATTTAATTGGACATAATATGAATAATTATGTGTTATCATAAACAACCCGGAGTAAACATGTTTACCAAGCCCGAGTAGCTCACAAGTCACAAGTATTTTCCCTAATTTACACCTTTATTAAAAGGACCCAATTCTGTTTAGACGAAAAGATCATTTCCACTACGTCATCCATGGTCTCGACTATTAAAATTGTGACAATTCAGATTTTTTTCCTAGAATTACTGAAATCTTACCAAATTAATGTCCTAAATTTCGAGACTTACCCAGTAAATCCCACCTAGTGACACTTGGGGATAAACCCGATGTTAAATTTGTGCCTAAAATTTTATAAATAATTTTGAATTGTCACAATTTTATTAGTGAGAACCATGAATAACATCTTGAGACTGGCTCATCTAGTAATTTCTCATAGATGACAGGTGATCATATTACCATGACTCGACTGAATAAAATGTTTGGACGTGCAGTAGAAAAGCCTAATTTGTAGGGCTATGGTCAAATAATAATCACTACTTCCATAAAACGCCGCTAAATGGTGGTGTCTGAGGTTCAAAACGCCGCCATATTTAATTCTTTCGGAGAAATGCAATAAAACCTAAAAATTAAGCCTAAAAAATAGCGGCATCTTGACCCTAAACGCCGCTAAATGGTGGCGTCAAAGGTTCAAAACGCCGCCGTATTTAATTTTTTCGAAGAACTGCAAAAAACCTAAAATTGAAGCCTAAAAATAGCAGCGTCTTGACCCTAAACACCGCTAAATAGTGGCACCTTGCCGTGCGCGGCAAACCTAAGCGCTTGTTTTGGCTTCTTTTTCCACTCTTACAACCTGTCCACCTTGAATTTTGTTAGCAAATGCAATATACATGAATAAAATTTTTGGCGTTTATGTACGGAAACGCCACTAAATAGCGGCGTTTTTTGTACGGAAACGCCGCTATTCCTAAATCAAAATTTTGTTCTGAAAGTTAATTCCCCGGCGTTTCTGGCTTATAAACTCCACTAAACGAGGGTTTTTCCGTACCGAAACGCCGCAATTACAAATAGCGGCGTTTAGCTTGTAGACGCCGCAAAATAACGGTTTTTTATAACGGCGTCTCTAACGGCGCCTTACCAGACGCCGCTATACAGCTGCGTTTATATGTAAAAAAAACGCTGCTATTTCACTGTTTTTCTGTAGTGCAAAAGGCTTTAATCAGAAACCTGGAGTTGATTTATCTGAAACATTTAGCCCAGTTGTCAAACCTACTACCATTCAACTAGTTTTTTCTTTGGCTGTACAGAATTCTTGGAAGCTATTTCAACTTGATGTCAATAATGCTTTTCTCCATGGTCATTTGACTGAGGATGTTTACATACGGCAACCACCAGGTTTTGTTGACTCCATTCATTCTCACCATATCTGCAAGTTGAAAAAGGCTATTTATGGCCTTAAACAGGCACCTCTAGCTTGGTACCAAAAATTGCCCTCTTTCTTGATCAGCTATGGTATTCCGCAGTCTCAGTCTGATTCTTCTTTGTTCCTATATAAACAAGGTGGGGTGCAACTCTATTTTCTGGTTTATGTAGATGACATCATCCTAACAGGTAGCGATGAATCAGTTTTGCGGCAGCTTGTTACTGCTCACTCTGCAAAATTTTCGTTGAAAGATATTGTTCCATTTAATTACTTTCTTGGAATTGAAACTACTTTTACTAAGAAAGGTTTTTTTCTTTCTTAACGAAAATACATCCGAGACCTACTGCACAAGACTGATATGCTTGATTCCAAGCCAGTTTCTGCGCTTATGCCATCCACTACTTCTTATATTATTGATGATCGGGAACCATTGCCGAATGCTACTCAGTTCCGCAGTTTTGTTGGTGCTCTTCAGTACCTGTCTTTCACTAAACTCGATTTAGCTTTTCAAGTTAACAAAATGGCTCAGTTAATGCACAAGCCATCGACTGTTCACTGGCGCGCTGTTAAACGGGTCCTACGGTATATTAAAGGTACTATTTGTCATGCTATTCTTATTCATCTTACCGTATCTACCTCTTTCTCGCTATTGGCCTATACAGATGCAGATTGGGCTGGGGATAAAGGTGACAGAAAATCGGTCTGCATTCTTGATCTATTTTAGGGGCAATCTGGTTTCTTGGAAAATCTTCAAACAAAAGACAGTGGCTCGACCATCAACTGAAGTTGAGTATTGAGCTATTGCTAATGCTGCGACAAAAATTACTTGGATTCAGATTTTGTTGCAAGAGCTAGGAGTACGTATTGCATAAGTTCCCACTATTTATTGTGACAATATAGGTGCAACGTATGTTTCTGTTAATCCAATCCTTCACTCCAAAATGAAGCATGTATCAATCGATTTCCACTTTGTACGTGACAAAGTCAATGGTGGTCATCTTCTTGTTCATCATGTTTCATCCAAAGAGCAACTTGCTGATCTACTCACCAAGCCGCTTTCAAGACAACAGTTTCTGCGTTTACTTCCAAGATTGGACTCTCCTCTGGTGACTCCATCTTGAGGGGGCATATTAGAGTTTACACTCAATCCCAAGATCTGCGGTAATTGATTCTGCAATAATTAGCTTGTCTTGCTGTAATGTCATGTTGTAATTAGTCCTGCCATAATTAGCTCCACTAATTATTGACACGTTTTGTACTATTTTAATTACTATTGTACTTTGTAATTCATAATTCTTATATAATCACATAATCAAATAAATTTGAACTTATCGAGGTAGTATTTCAAATGAATTTTAAATTTTTTATTTATCTAAAACAAAATTTAGTACTAAATGATATTTTTTGTTCAGTTAAGGACATTAATAATTAAGATAGGATTCTTTAATATTAAGTTTAGGCCAAATGATTTTTTTTAATTTATTTTCTAGGTAAATATAGACTCCCAGACACTTATACTTGAAGGGTATCAAAATTAATATATTATTATACGTGTAATTGAGACCGGATTACGTGATAATTCCAACAGACTCGAGTGTCTGAGATCATCATTCTATCTGCTCATTTGACAAATTTAATTCGACATAATATGAATAATTATTTGTTATAAAAAACAACTCGGAGTAAACATGTTTACCAAGCCCGAGTAGCTCACAAGTCACAAGTATTTTGCCTAATTTACACCTTTATTAAAAGGACCCAATTCTGTTTAGACGAAGAGATCATTTCCACTACGTCATCCATGGTCCCGACCATTAAAATTGTGACAATTCAGATTTTTTCCTAGAATTACTGAAATCTTACAAAAATTAATGTCCTAAATTTCGAGACTTACCCAGTAAATCCCACCTAGTGACACTTGGGGATAAACCCGGTGTTAAATTTGTGCCTAAAATTATATAAATAATTTTGAATTGTCACAATTTTATTAGTGAGAACCATGAATAACATCATGAGACTGGTTCATCTAGTAATTTCTCATAGATGATAGGTGATCATATACCTACGACTCGACTGAATAAAATTTTTGGACGTGCAGTAGAAAAGCCTAATTTGTAGGGCTATGGTCTAATAATAATCACTACTTCCATAAATAAAAGAATCAGAGGAAAGTCAGTATTGACCAATAAATTATTATAAAAAAAAGTACTGACCAATAAATAGACGCTTCGCTAAACTTGAATTTCATTGGCAAATAAAAGCCGGAGGTCATTGGTTAAAAAATCTGGATTGCTAAACACCGCCCCCCATTTGCTAAATAACGCCCCCCTTTATACACTTTTGCACTTTGTTCATATTTTAAACTTTCTAACAAATTCTTCAAACTCTCAACCTTCAAACCCTAAAATGGGTTGTGCCGCCCAGCCTGGGCGACATGCCATGGGCAAGCAGCCTAAAGTGGGTGGCAAAGCCAATTTTATTTAAAAAAATTAATTTTTAATTAATTAGTATTTAATTACTTAGTTTATTAGTTTTAATTAGTTAATTTATGATTAACTACTGTTAATTAATCTAAATTTTGATTGTTTATTAGTTTATTAGTTTTAATTAGTTTTATTAGGGCGGTATTTAGGGTTATCTCAATCCCATGTTGTAGACACCCATTTTTGTCCGGTATCCTTTAATTTAAATCAATTTTGGCATTAGAGTCCCCTAGGGGTATTTTGGTCATTTTTGCATTCAAGGGGCATTTTGGTCATTTTGAGTCAATTTTTAATTTAGGTTAGCTAATTCATTTCTTAGTCGTCTAAATTGCATTTGAAAAAAAAACCAAAAAAATCTTAAAGTGCATCTTTGGTATTTTTACATATTTTATGGCTTAGTTTCATTTAGTAATTTAGCATTGTTGCATTTTGGTCCTTTATTTTAAAATTTGTTTCTTAATTTGCAAATAGGGGGCATTTGAGTCAATTCTTAAATTTAAGAATATTTAGGTAATTTGGTTCATATGTCATTAGGTTCATAATTCTAAAATACAAAAAAATATATAAATTGGAAAAATCATAAAAAAGAGAGTTGCATGCCATTTGCATTTACATTTATATAGAACATATGCCATGATCCCTTTACATTATTATTCTTATAAAGATACAAAAGAAAATACAAAAAATAGAAATTGGAAAATACAAAAAATGGAACAATACAAGTTTAGGTTGCATGATCCAATTTTCCTTGTCTTCCCTTGATATCTAGCTTATGCTTTCTAGTTGACTCTCTTGTTGATCCAAGCTTGCAAGCAAGAAAAGAAGAATTTAGTTTGTGTTGCTGAAATGACAAAGCTTGATTGAGATTCTGTTGAAGAACCAATGGCTATGTACTTGCAGCTTCTACATTGAACATGGCCTTTAATTCCAGTTGTAAAACAATCCTTTTTGTGCCAAACAATTTAGCACATAAATTAAGGGCATGAGCAGCAAGCAATTTTCGTATCACAGTGAACAAAATTGTTTCGCTAGACAAGCAAAACGCTAGATAGTAAAGGGATGTTTCAGCAACAACAAGCACAGCAAGCAGTCCAGTAGTGCAGAGCAATTCGTCAAGCAATAGACATCCATTCAAGCATTCTCACATACACTGCATAAAGCATAACAATTTCCCAAAGCCAACAGATTCAATAACTTTACATTACAGCAGTAAACATTTCCCATTTAGCTTTATAGTTAGCATAAGCTTAATCACATTACATCACCTTAGCAAGCATTAGTATGCATTTTTATCTTTACATTTAGATAGTTCATTTGCATGACCAAAATTCACAAACAAAGCAGACAAATCAGAGTCAGTCGATCAACAATCCAGTAAGGTAATACCCCAATTCCAGGCAGTTATGCAAATAGAGAGAGATGAGAAAATGAACATGTGGGGAAATACATTCAGTTATAGACAGAGAAAAGAGAGAGATGATACCTGAGAAGGAGTTGTTCATCCCTCTGCCACCTCAGCTGGTTCTTATCACCAACAACTCACCATTGCCACTTCACTACTCCCACTAGATTCCCCTGAATTCTCGGGAGCCACCTGCAAAAGAGACAGAAAAATCGGTTAGAGCTAAAAAGGAGGAAAATACAGCTGGGGGAGGGGATGGAAGGAGAAAAGGGAAATCGAAAGGAACAGATAAGGGGGAATCGAATACTCTCTCTCTCTCATATCAACCATTCAACAAACTTCTCTCGACACACTACAGAGAACAGAGGGAATGGAAATGATTTTCGGACTCTTCAATTACTCTCTGGCTCCGACTCTCTCTCGCCCATAAGAAGAACTCTCTCTCCCTCTCTTCAATAAGTCAGTCTTACCTTTTCTCTGAACAGGAGAGGAAGAACACTAAAGAATTCACAGCAATTCCCTTTAGCTTTTCACAGGATCTCTCACACATACTTGCCCTGACTAAAAACGCACAAACTCTTCAAAAGACTCCCTCTCTCAAATTGACGGTTTCTTTTTAGACAATTGAAGTTAGGGTTCCTCATAAAAATTGGGGCTTTTCAAAATTAAGAGGAGAGTTAGGAAATTGAACCGTAGGTGTGGAGCGGAAAAGAAGAGGAAGGTGGTGATGTGCATATTGAGTCATTTCTCCGGTTAGTTCTATCGGAATCTGGAAGAGTTTGGGTTCGGGTTTCGCTGCTAGGTGGTAACATGTGGGTTTCGGCTTAAATAGTGACGGGTTCAGGCTAGGAAGCACTTGGTTTGAGATGATCAGATGATAATGGGCGACGGAGAAAAGGAGGATCGCAATGGTTACTGGCGGACTGAAGAAAACAGAGAGTTTGAAGGGAGGAAGAAGACGCAATCAGAAAAAGTAAGGGAAAGAAGGAGACGAAATCAAGAAGGGTTTCCTTCGACCAAACTACGCCGTTTTGGGCAGGTAAACTTTCTCCTCTTTTCAATTTACTCCTTTATGTTACTCACTCATGCGATTTAGGGCTTGTTTGCTCAATGTGTTTAATTTTGTTTCCAATTTCATGATCAATGAAGTTATTTTGATAAATTCATATATATTTATGTCATTATGATAATAGCTTGATGATTAAAGTAATGATCTTGTTGAAAGCTTAGATTTTTAATAAAAAGATGTTGTCTTTGGTTAGTAAAAGACAATGGATTGGGTCAATGTTCATCATTTATGCTTTAATGGTTTATTTTGTGAAAAAAAAATCATGTCAAAAATTTTTAAGATGCTAATTTCCTTGTTAAAGGTGTGTGATTTTTTATTTGTTATAGCATGATTAATTAGAATATGATAATGTATTTTCTTGGAATTTAACTTAAACTAAAAAAATCAAGTCTTTAAGTATAAAGTTTTAATTTTTAAACTATAGTTGATTCAAAGATGGAGTCCTGATTACTTCTTGAGTTGATTTTAATTATAAAAATGAGATTTTTGATTTAAAGCTTGAATTTTTAAATTAAAATTAGCACGATAATTGATTTTTATATCATTATGGGCTAATCTTAATTTGGGAAACTTAAGTTTTGAATTAAAAGGTCAAACTATTTTGATTAAGAATTAACTCAAGGAGGGATTGGTGAATCCATTTGAATTGATCTTAGTTTAAGAATCAAAACTTAAATTTAAAGACTTAATTCTTTTAGGTTGAGTTAAAACAAGGAAATAGTTCTAGTTTTAATAACCTGTTTTTAGGTTCATAAGGTGATTGTGCAATTGAGTCCCTGATTTGCTTTATTCATGTTTGATGATTCCTGAACTTTACTGATTGTGTTCTTTAGTGTGCAGAAATGTCCACAGTCAGTCCAATTTGACCCTTAAGCTCTCCTTGTTTTAAGTTATTCAATATTTAAGTTGTCGACCTAATTAAGCCCCTTGGAATTTGTAATAAGTTAAGCATTCATGTCGTACATGTTATATCTCACATTGCTACATTCAAAGTGCATTAACATTCGTCTTTTGCCGAGATGAGGGACCTTTCGGATAAATGTACTCGGGTACGAATTTCTGGGAAATCCTTCTAGACCGGTTTATTCCATAAATACCCCCATAATGCGTGGGAAGGATTTATGGAGTTGACTTTGGGTAGACTTGTGTTAATGCATGTAAGTAAGATCAATCTTCCATGCACTTTAATTGTCATTCATGAGAGTTAGCTAAGTAAGAATCAGTAAACAGTAGTTGTTTTACAATGATGGGTGAGCCCTAAATAAATGTACTCGGGTACGAATTTTTGGTCCTCGTTCTGAGATTGAATTATCTCCGAGATACCCCCATAATGCGTGGGAAGGGTCTCGGGTTAATTTCAAGTACACTGATGTTTACTGATTAAAATAAAATTCACCAATTCATGCATCATTCGAAAATAAGATAAAACCAACCGTTTTTATTTAGACCCATTAGATCTTAGTTTAGATTAGAGGTACCGTCATTTGACGGGCATTTGGGGGTGCTGATCCTTCCCTAAATGTAACAGACTCCCGAACCTAGATTTAGGTTGGAAGACCGGACTTTAAGTTTAGTGGGTCCAATGCTGAGCTTTGGATTTAACTAGATTTAGGAGGTCATTAGGTGGCTAATCACACCTTAGAAAAAAAGATTAGTGGCAACTCCTCTTTTTCCAAAGTCGTTTCGGCGGGGTTCCCCGGACCCGAACGTTTCGACACATGTTATCGTCCATTTCCGGAGTTCTCGGCTTGTTTCACGTTAGCAATTAGCTTGGAGATTTCAGAGAATTTGAAATGTTACAAAATGGAGCAAAGGGAAAAAGTGTCAAAAATTATAAAAAAGGGACGGTGAATAGCAAACCCCTTAAAAAATATATATAGTTAGCATTGGAGAAAGCAAGGGGTTTTGGGCCTTTAAATTTTAAAATGAACCTCAAATTGAACCTCTCTTGTTCCCATGTTATTGCTGCATCTAATATCAATAGTGACAGTGAAAACTTGTGGTTTGGGACAATGCTTTTCAAGAATTGGATTGACATACAGTCTCTTCTTGATCTTATTGTTAAGATCATGATTTTAAGAATCGGATTGAATTTGTTGGTTGTTAAGATCATGGTTTTCAGAATTGGATTGAATTGGTTTGGTCGGACCGGTTCAATCGGTATAAAATTTGTTGGTTGTGGACTTGGTCAAAATCCAGTCAAAATCCAATTAGATATGGTATTTAAGTTAACTTTAAATCATATTGAACTAGTTTGGATGCTTGAAAATTAATGAAAAGATCTTTGAAGATGATGGGTTTCGAACTCATGACCTATCATTTAGGAAAAACATGTTTTTAATACAATGCTAAAAACTTTTAATTGATGCGTTTGTTTGCCATATTTAATTTCGATATAAATACCTATCTAAACGGTCGGTCAAACCGTAACGTGGATCCTTTACTAGTTCAATGACTGATCCAATTACGAAAACATTGGATATGACATGAGCTTGAATTTGAAGCCTAAACCTAAACATCACCATGGTTTCCCACTTTCCCTCTAATTTTTCCCAAGCAAATTAAAAAACTGGATTGTTAAATACCGTCCCATTTTTGCTATTCACCGCCCCATTTTTTACGTTTTTTTACGCTTTTGCCCTTTGCTTCATTTTCTAATCTTGAAACTATCACGAACGTAGAATAGCGTTAACATGTTGTATTTTGATGACAATTTAAGAAAAATGAACGATAACGTGCCGTATTTTGATGACGAGCGGCCTGCCGTGGCGAAGCCGCCCCAGTGGGGCGGCCTGCCCGTGGTGAAGCCACCCCAGTGGGGAGGCTCCGCCGTGCCTGAGCCGTCCTAATGGGGAGGCTCAGTGTAAAAGTGTAAAAAGTGCAAAGGGTAAGGCAAAAGTGTAAAAAATGGGACGGTATTTAGCAAAACTAGGGCGGTATTTAGCAACCCCCATAAAAAATGGAGAATTGGGATGATTGGAATATCAATTTTTATTAGTTTGATTAAACAGGAAAAAATGATGAAAAATATTAAATATGATATAAAAAAAAACCATAACCAGCTAAAATTAGTTTGAGCATTGTTTTTTCGGTGAACATGAGAACATTTATGCAATTAATGCTTTACTATTTCTCAAATTAAATTAACAATAAAAAAATAATGAAAACTCAACTATATTCTTAAAGGCACCCATCAATAAAAAAAACCCATATATATATGGGTTTATCTAACGAGTGCAACATTGCACCCATTAGACACAATTCCATAGAATACAATAAATGCAAAAGGTGGATGGATTTTTATGAAGACAAAAAGGTTATGATATGGGGTTTTGATTTTATTATATGTCTAAAATACCCTTTAATACTATTTAGTTATAAGAAAATGTTTAGTCTAACTATAAAAATATTTTAACACATTTAAATAAGAAAACAATATTCATATTTTTTATGACTATAATTAAGGTTTAGCCCAACTATAAAAATGTTTTATTTTTTAAAAGGGTAATTTTACGTTCTCTTAGGGTTTTAGAAAAATAAGTTTAAACACTTATTAACAAAGTTTAGTCCTAATTTTAAGATTATTTTTTTTATAAGGGTGAATTTCAATTTTTAGACCAATTATAATAGGGTTTTAGAAAAAAAAACAAATAAGGATAATATTGTCCATGAATATTTATGTTACCTACTTTTAGTTTAATTATTACCTTTCATTTAATTGTATGAGACAAACAAATTTGAAAGACTCTTTTTTAGAATTCCAATATAAAAAGTGCATTGTTTTTAGCAAATTTGGCTGCTAATCTTGTGCATGTGTGCACCAGTTAGAAAATTACAAATGCTAACGGGTGCAGCATTATATATATATATATATTATATATATAAATGGTAAAAAGAAAACGAGAGAAAATTACAAATGCTAAAAGCCTAAAACACTCGAAATTTCAGATGGAGAAGTTTTGAAACTTACCACTAGTTAAAAAGCTCAATGCTACAAAAGAGTACAAAACAAAACTTAGTTCTAAAACTAGTTAGGAATACCTATGCACTACAACTACCAAAAGCTCAATCCCCCGACTATTTACAAAGCATTCCCCCATGAATATCTCAATTGCAATTGTCAATTGGAAGGCACATGGTAATATCTGCCTTTACACATGCACCTATAAACAATGGGGCAAGACTCTGCAATGGAGCACTTGAAGCTAACCATAACCCTCTTGCAGGGGAAGCAGGGGCCACATGCGTGGGAGCAGTCAGGCAAGCTTGACCCTGTTGGGTATAACTCCATTCCTAGCTCTTCCTTTACTTCTTCCTCCTGCAAAATATTTGAAAGGTCATTCAAGAGTTTTCACATAATAAATGAAAGCATTTATGAGATTTGACAAAAGGGTATTCATTGAATTAATTAAAAACAAACCTCACGCTGCAATTTTTGTCCTCCATCTCCATGTTTGGTACCTTTACCATGGATGTTGCCTGACAATTTACGGAAAAATATTTATATCATTCACTATCATTTTGTTCCTAACACATATTGATCATATTTGTTGGCAGAGTATACTGAACTTCAAATGGTATGAATGGAAAAAATACATTCTTTTTCCTCTTTCCTTGTTTTGTTATGGGAGGGAAATTTATACTAAATAGAATGAATAAAAGAAGAAAATTTGGTTTATTTACTCCCTCTCCATCTCTATAAATTAAGTTCCATCCAAATTGGAAGGTGAAATTCTTTCCCCTTAAATAAATGATATCTAGTTTCTATATTTCGGACCAAAGAAGTAACATTTCTTTTCATTTTTCCTCACCTACTAAACATAATGTTGATTCAAGTGAATATATAGGATTCAATCAGTGACAATCTAAGTATGACGAAAAGAATGTTCTCAAGCACAATACACATATGGAATCATGAAAGTTACATAGGAGAAATAAAGTATATGATTTGCAATGCAGACTTATATATATAATAATAATTACCATGGTGATCATGAGGAGGAAAGCGAAGGGCTTCTGCAACAAGGCAAGCCATCAACAAAAAGATCAAAACTAGTAGCATTTGACGTCCACCGGCTCCAAACAAGTTCTTCATATTTTCTTTAAATATAAAATGAAAAAACTATACAAATTATGGAAACTTGAAGAGATGTAGTTTCATGAGAGAGAGAGAGAGAGAGAGAGGATGAAAGGGATAGAAGCATGCAAGAAAAAGAAGCAAATCTTTGAAAGGAGATTTTGGTGGTGGCCTTTGGGAGGTAGAAGGATGGCGATATATAAAAAGAGGTGGGGTTTTAAATGTAGAAGGAGGGTACACCTGATACACTTCACATGATCCACGGCTATCTTTTCAAAGGTTTTCACATGATTTTGTGAGTCATCCCACAATTAAACCTATAATAGTTAAAACTACAATAAAAACCTTAAAGAAAGTACAATTTTTTCAAAAAATACTTGCTATATATAGTAGAAACTTTAAAAACCGGTCAACTGACACTTCTCAAAGAATTTAATTAACAGGAAAGCTATCTACTACAAATATATATCCAACGGAAGGAAGAATGAATGAACCCCTAATTTATTAGTGACGGGTAAATTAGTCGATCCACATTCAACTTTCGAGCTCATGTCAGGTCGAGGTACGGCAAGAAAAAATTGCAAAATCCGATCCAATTGATCGGATTTCGTTTAATGGTATATAATGGGCCGGGTGACCTAATTTAAAATATTAGGTTTCAGGTTTAAATACAGGAGAATCTTTTCTATCCAACAATGACTCCCGATAAGATTACGTTCGAGTGAAAGGAGATTCAAATTAGGTTAATTTCCCAATTCTTCCAAATAATAAAGAAGGTGCTGTATCTTTTCTCTTAACGGCAAAGACAAATGAATTGAATTAATGGTACAATCTTTCAATTACTCAAAATACTTAAGCTCTCTTTCTTTTTTGAGTTGTTGATGAAAATAAGAATTTTGTGTTGCTAGATATGAATCTAAGCATATAGCTAGGAAAAGTTCCTATTTGGAATATTTCGAAAACCAAATAACTATACCGTATGTACATGTACACTATAGTACTTTGAAAAGCATAAACATACGTACTACAGTCATCGTACCTCATTAAATCCAATAAAACAAAACAAATACAAAAAGAATACGAGCAAGATTTGAACCACTACTAATAGATGATATGTATCAATAGAATATTCAAATCAGGATTATAACTTTGGAGAAGTGCTCAAATTGGGAGTTCTTTCGATTGAATTTATCAGACGTAGTAAAAAGTTTTGGTCATCAACCAAATTAGGTCTTTTTTTTAGGGGATTTGTATATGTCTTGCACACACTATTAAATACTATGTGGCTTTTTTGATGTGGTAACATCGCGTATGCAACACGTGGAAGTTCCATCATAAAAATGTCTAATTTGGTTGAAAACCCAAACTTTTAGGCATAATTAGATTAAATCTAAAGAATTAGACCCAAATTCAGCACTCTACAAACTTTTAGTCATGATTTGGATATTTACCCTCAATAAAACTTTGTATAGCTAATGTGGTGTTTGGTCTTGAATTAAGTTTTTTACATAATATTTAACTAACCTTTAAAAGCACGGTTTAATATCTGTTTTGGTCTTATCTTACACGAAATTGACACTTTTCTCCTTGATTTGTTTCCCACAATTTAAACTCGACTTAAAATTTCAAGACAATGTAACCCTTCATTGGACAACCATTATGAAGAGATCAGTTGTAAACCATTGCCATTGACCCTGCCATCGTTGGTCACCAGTGTATTGGAGAGAATGAAGATCTCAAATCCTAAACTGATGGATAAGAGATAATCTAGCTTAGCTAACTAATTTTGAATTGTAAATTTAATTCTCCTATGTATATCTCTTATACTTAGCCTATCACTTATCTTATACCTTGTATTTATACTCTGTAATCACATAATACAGATTAAGTCTTTTTCTCCAAAACTATTCTTCTTCTCTACTTTCATTATGGTATCAAGAGCTTGTTCTCTAAGGAGCTAGTCTGTTCCTGGTCTCCTTTTCTTTTTCCCACCCTCCATCCCCATTTCATATCTCCCAAATCTCTTTACTTCCACCAT
The DNA here is from genome assembly GCA_001974805.1 of Corchorus capsularis. NCBI lineage: Eukaryota > Viridiplantae > Streptophyta > Magnoliopsida > Malvales > Malvaceae > Corchorus > Corchorus capsularis. The sequence continues at coordinate 62,033 of AWWV01016406.1, forward strand.
GTCTTCCTCTGCTGCCTTGCAACCCACTGGTACACTTGTATCCAGTCAAAATCTCCCACTTTTCACTATTAATGCTGCTGCTCATCTCCCTATTAAGCTGACAGCAACCAACTTCTCTTCTTGGAGGACCCAATTTCAGTCACTCCTTATTGGTTTCGATTTGCTTGGTTATATTGATGGCACACATAAGGCTCCATCAAAGCAAATTCAAAAGGCAGGCACCACTGAAATGGTATCTAATCCTACATATGAGCATTGGCTCAAACAAGATCGATTACTACTTCATGGCATGATAGCCTCTTCCACTTAGAGTGTTGTCTCTCACATTGCATCTGTAGTCTCCTCCTCTGATGCAAGGGAAAACTTACCAAACTCTCTGCAAACAAGTGACGCTCCAGGATGATGTCTCTGGGTGAAAAATTAACTGCTCCTAGAGGTAGCAGGACTATATCTGAGTTCTTTCAAACTCTCAGAAGCACAGTTGATGAATTAGCTCTCATTGACACTGTGATGTCAGAAGATGAATTGGTCATTCATGCTCTAAACGGTGCTGGTATTGAGTTCAAGGAACTTGCAACTGGCATTCGAGTCAGAGAATCTTACATCTCTTTTGAAGAATTGTTGGACAAATTTGTTGATTACGAGCAAGTGCTAAAGAAACAAAAGCAAAATGCCTCTGACCTATCCATTCAAACTGCTCATTATGCAAACAAAACCTATGCTAGGTCTAAGCCAAATCAAGGTCGAGGTAATCTTTTTAAGTACAATTCTTCTAATTCTGGTTTTCAGAAAAAACAGTTATATAATCCTGGCAGAAGAATCGTATGTCAAATCTGTGAAAAGCAAGAACATTCTGCCAAAACCTGCTACCAGATTCGACCAAAGACATCAGCTCCTACTATCAATCTGAGTTCAACCACTGCCGGTGTTGGATGGATTGTGGATTCTGGTGCTAATCACCATGTTACCAACAAGGTTCAAAATCTTCAATATGCTCAAGCATATGATGGTCCAAATGATCTTCTAATTGGTGATGGCACAGGTTTTTCTATATCCCTTACTGGTTCTACTTCTATAAACTCACCTTCACATTCATTGTCTCTTAACAATGTTCTTTGTGTACCACAAACCCAAGCAACTTAATTTCTGTCTCTAAACTAACTTAGACTAATCATGTTTCTGTTAAATTTTTCTCTGAAAATTTCTTGGTGAAGGATATGCAAACAAAGAAACTAGTAGCACAAGGTATGAATAGAGGAGGGCTCTATTACTTCTCTAATGAACCACCAATAATCGAACCACCTGCTTTGGCACTGCTGGGAACTAAAACTAACATTGCAACCTGGCACCAGAGGCTTGGTCACCCAAACTCTTTTACTTTGCAATCTGTTATGAAGTCGTTTTCTTTACCTTATTCATCCAAGAAAAACTTTTCTTCATGTGATGCATGTCTTTGTAATAAAAGTCATCGTTTGCCTTTCTCCACTTGAAGCATTTTTAGTAGACGTCCATTAGATGTTATTTACACAGATGTCTGGGGTCCTGCCAGAATTACCTCTGACAAAGGTTTTAGATATTATGTTGTATTTGTTGATCTCTATACCAGATACACATGGTTTATAAAATCAAATTGAAGTCTGATGTCTTTCAACTATTTCAAAAGTTCAAGAACCTGGTTGAAAACTATTTCAAAACTAGAATTGTCACTGTTTATTCAGATTGTGGAGGTGAGTTTGAAAAACTTAAAGACTTCTTTTCCAACTTAGGAATACAGCATCTTCAAACACCACCTCACACTCCAGAACACAATGCAATTGTTGAAAGAAGACACCGTTCTATTGTTGAAAAGGGTCTAACATTGCTTCATCATGCATCTATGCCCTTGAAATATTGGCCATATGCTTTTGCTACTGCAGTTTATCTTTTGAACAGAATGCCAAGTCCAGTATTGCAAAATCAAAGTCCTTTTCAAAAATTGTTTCAACAGGAACCAAATTTTGAAAAGCTTAAAGTGTTTGGTTGTTTATGCTATCCTTGGCTTAAGCCCTATACTGAACACAAGTTGGAACCAAAATCCAGACCGTGTGTTTTTCTAGGTTATTCAAAGAATCAAAGGGCATATCTTTGTTTGGATCTGTCATGTCAGAGGATTTTTGTGTCAAGACATGTTATGTTGTATGAGTCAAAATTTTTGTTTAAAGGGCTAAAAGCAGGATCAACAGCCTTTGGTGACACATTTAACACATGGAATCCAGCCATTGATACAAATCCAATAATCATTGTTCCTTTTTCCCAACCTGTTAACACAGTCCCACTACCGAACACAGTCCTAGCACCGACCATAGTCCCAGCACCGAACACAATCCCAACACCGAACACAGTCCCAACACCGAACACAGATTCTGTTCCAGCAGTGCCATCCTCTACTATAGTACCACTGCCAGCATCGATTCCAGCAGCTGCTCCTCTCGACGAACCTTGTGCTCAACCTTCAGTGTGTGCAGACTTGTCACCAGCAGCAATAGAATCCCCTTTCACATCAAGGTAACCCTTCCACCTGATCTCACCCTATGGTTACTAGGTCTCAAAATAATATTATCAAACCAAAAACTATGTTTCTTGCTACCAAACACCCTCTTCCAGATACTATTGAGCCAACCTGTGCTACTCATGCTATTAAAGATCAAAACTGGAAACAGGCAATGCTTGAGGAACTTGAAGCTTTGAACAAAAATGATACTTGGGAACTAGTTCCAGAACCCTCAAATCGAACCATTGTGGGCTGCAAATGGGTCTTTCGAGTTAAAAGAAATGCAAATGGCTCAGTGGCACAGTACAAGGCCAAACTAGTGGCAAAAGGGTTCACTCAACGCCCTAGAGTAGACTTTACTGAGACTTTTAGTCCAGTAGTTAAACCTGTGACAATCAGACTTGTTTTTTCAATTGCTGTCACAAATGGGTGGTCACTCAAACAGATGGATGTTAATAATGCCTTCTTGCAAGGTGAGTTAAGTGATGAAGTCTACATGAAGCAGCCACCAGTTCTCTATGACAAACAATATACATATATGGTTTGTAAGCTGAAGAAAGCTATATATGGGTTAAAACAAGCCCCTCGTGCCTGGTACTATGCTCTTAGCAACTTTTTGATATCTTATGGCTTCAAAAACTCAGTTGCAAATACATCTCTTTTCATCTATCAGTCTGGTACCAAAAAATTGCATATCTACTGGTATATGTTGATGACCTTATTTTGACAGGGAATGATAGCAATTTCTTGGCTGACTTCTCTCAGGCCCTGGCATCTTAGTTCTCTCTTAAAGATCTCAGTCAACTTCACTACTTTCTTGGCATTGAGGTACTTCAAACTTCTAAAGGTTTATTTCTGTCTCAATCCAAGTACATTGCTGATATACTAAGCAAAGCAAACATGAGTGGTGCTAAAGAGTGCCTAACTCCTCTTTGAACTTCAACTGCTTCGACACTTCATGATGGGACAGCAGCTGTGGATGATACTGAATTCAGAAAGATCATTGGCTCACTGCAATATTTGACTCTCACTAGGCCCAACATCTGCTATGCAGTGAATAAACTATCTCAATTCATGCATAAGCCGACCACATTGCACTTTCAAGCTTTAAAACGAGTGTTGAGATTTCTAAAGGGCACAATCCAGCATGGCTTTTACATAAGTCCAACAACCAAACCAACCATTACAGTTTATACAGATTCTGATTGAGCTGGCAATACTGATGACCGAAGATCTACCTCTGCTTATATCATTTACTATGGCAAAACTCCAGTTTCTTGGTGTTCAAAGAAACAGAAGATAGTTGCACACTCCTCTACTGAAGCTGAATACCGAGCAATTGCAATGAGTGTCTCTGAACTTACATGGATACAGTCTCTGCTAACTGAGTTAAATGTTCAACTTCCAGCAACACCATTGATTCTCTGTGACAATCTCAGTGCCACCTACACTTGTGCCAATCTTGTTTTTCACACCAGGATGAAACATCTTGCCTTAGATTATTTTTTTGTTCGTGAGAAAGTCGCTGCTGGTCAACTACAAGTGAAGCATATTCCTACCCAGCACCAGTTAGCGGATGCTCTAACTAAAGCTCTAGCCACTGGCAGATTTACTACATTAGTCTCCAAGATTGATGTCTCTAGCAGATCCACCATCTTGCGGGGGAGTATTGGAGGGAAAGAGGATTTCAAATCCTGAACTGATGGATAAGAGATAATCTAGCTTAGCTAACTAATTTTGAATTGTAAATTTAATTCTCTTATGTATATCTCTTATACTTAGCCTATCACTTATCTTATACCTTGTATTTATACTCTGTAATCACATAATACAGATTAAACCTTTTTCTCCAAAACTATTATTCTTCTCTACTTTCATTACAGTGCACCTCGACTTAAAATTGTGACTGACAGCCATCCGGTTGAAGGTTTACATTGTCTTCAAATTCAAAATTGATAGTCAAATTGTCTTGAAAAAATCAAGGTGGAAAATAATTTTGTATAAGTTAGTGGGTAAAAATGGACATTAACCCACAAAAAGGAAAAAGAAAAAACCTCTAAGAACACCTATTTGCAGGAATTTGAAAAAATAATTAGTCATATATATGCAACTTATTAAAATCCTTTGAATGGGTATTGGATAATGAGGGTGTTCACGAGAGTACAGACATTTGGTAAGATCATATATATAAGTACTATTTCATAGTTAAAAGAAGGTATATTAATTATGTGACGAATTTTGATGAATTATACAAGGGCTGCCATAAACGTGAAGTTCAGACCATTGACTTAAATGAACTACGCCCTTCACTTCTTCCATTCGATGCCCTCATCTTAAATCTCTCTCTTTCATTTAAATGCTCCCATATTGTTTCCATAGCAAAGGCTTCTTCCTTTAACCGATTGATTCTTCCCGCAAGAATCATGTTTCTTTTTCTACTCTTACTGCATACCAAAATTTCAACATCTATCTATACAATATATTAATGTGTGGTACTAATACAATATATTAATTTTACCCCCTACATATTTTTTCTTTTTTTGCCAGCCCCCTAAATATTGTTTAGAAAGGACATTTGGCGTTTCTCATCTTGACACATTAGCAAAGAATTTCTTCTATATATTACTAGGTCTTTGACCCACGCTCCGCAACAAATTGAAATTGATTTATAAAGTGGATGTATGATTTATCAATCATAAAGATTTTACATGGTTGATAAATTAAAAATGGTTGATAAACTATTTTTAATTATCGATTTGTAATCATTCTAATAGTAGTATCATGTCTGTTAGTTCGAAAATTTGGGGTGGGATTAATGTTATCAAGTTTGCTTTGAGCTAAATCAAATGATCCCAAAATAATAATGAGACCGTTTGGTCACAAAAACAATTAATGTTCCAATGAACATAACCAATTTGCAATTATATATATATACTACATATTATTTGAATAAACACGTGAAATTACTAAAGGATCTCATCTTTGAATTCATGAGGGACAAGATAACTAATTTTTTTTTGTCTTTTGACTTCATGGGTCCCACCTTGCAACTTTGCAAACTACTAAAAAGGGTTTAGTTAATTACCAAAAAAGACAAATGGATATTCCTATCTTTCCCTATTCTTCTTGGGCTTTCATGTAATTAGAGTAGTACTTTAATACCATGTTCATCATCCGGTTACTGTGTGAACATAATTAATGTTCTCCTCGAGGTTTTTTTTTTAAAAAATAAATGTTCTCCTAGGTTTATATCTACACAAAATTAAAACTTTTTAGATTAGTTTGGATTTCAACTTTTATTTTACTTGATTTTCAGTATTTATGTTTCAAAGTTTCTTAAATGTTTTTACAAGAATTTAAGCTTCCTTAGATTTATACTAACTAAAAAGGATGTTCATGAAATCAATGTTCAATATCTTTTTTTTTTTTATGAGAAAATGATTGTAGTCTTATGAATTCATGAAATGATGGTTTTTTTTGCAAGCTTATATTGCAATCTTCTATCTTTATTTGATAAATTACGCAATCAAAACTCTAAAAAATAATGCCCGTAGCGCAAGCGCGGGCCACTCAACTTGTCTATATAGATTAATCATACAATGTAATCTCATTTAATTCCATCATAATGTAATCAGCATATTGTTCTAAAAAAAAGCTCATCAAATATTGAATCAAATTCTCATCAACACAAATTTATAGTATTAAATAAGTTTAAAACAAAATATACAAAATCTCATACTAATCCTAAATTATCAAAAATTTAATCAAACCAAATGAATGTTGCCCAACAAACATTACTATATATATACAAAAGGAGTCAAAATTTCAATGGCCAAATTAAAATAGCCTAAGGCAGCTAAATTCTATAGTCAAAATTTAAATGGCCTAATTAAAATAGCTGGATTGCTAAATACCGCCCTATTTTTGCTATTCACCGCTCCAAATTTTACACTTTTGCCCTTTATTCATTTTAACTTCAAATCCTTTACTACCTTCAAACAACATTCAAACTAAAATCTTGACAACTTTACTTCAAACAACTTCTTCATCAAAACCCTAAACAAATCTTTACAACTTCTTCATTCAACTCTAAAACATCAAAAATCATGGCAAATTTGAATCGGGGCAAAGGAAGAGCTTCTATGAGACTCACGGAGGTAAGATTTATGAAAATTAATTTTATGCATATCTAGATATAGAGGAATGGATGTAAAAAATTAGATCTAGGTGTGAAAAAAATAGATCTAGGGCCTGAGCCGCCCTAGGGGAACGGTTTGCCGTGGTAAAGCCGCCCCAAAGGGGCGGCCCGCCGTGGCAAAGCCTCCCCACAGGAGCGGCTAGGCCAGGCAGAGCCGCCCATCTGGCGCGGCTTGCGTCCGACGCTGGCCGAACCATGGGGGCGGTCTTGCCTTAGCAGACCGCACACAGGGGGCGGCCTTGGCAAGCAAGCCGCACTAAGGGGGCGGCCGCGCCACGGTAGGCCGCACCCTGGGGTCGGCCTTGCCACGGCAGGCCGCACCATGGGGTCGGCCATGCCACGGAAGGTCGCCAATGGCTGAGCCGCCCTACTAGGGCGGCCAACTATTTTTTTTGTTTTTTCTTAAATTATTTTTTTAAGGTTATTTTTTTAAATTATTAGTTTTAATAAGTTTATTTTTATGATTATGCTTATTTTGAATATTGAAATTAATTAATTTTAATTATTAATTTAAATTAGAGTTATTTACGATTAATTATATTTCTATTTAATTAATTATAATTGTTAATATGTTGTAGCCGAGACGAGTACTTGATGAGGGGGAGGTGGGGACTAGCTCTGGACCGCGGCACACTAGGAGTCGCCATGTGAATGCCTCCGTCCGCAGGGAGAGAGGGCTTCAAAGACAGGCTGAGGTTCAGAGACAGAGAGCAGTTGTGAGGGATCAGATTCGGCAAGATCAGTTTGAGCGTGGTCAACCGGGTTACTATGATGAGGGTGTTGAGCCCGGTTATTATGATGGGGGTGCTGGGTTCGGTTATTATGATGGGGCAGCTCAGGCGGGTTACCATGATGAATGAATGCTGACCCCCGTTATTATGATGGGGCAGCTCAGTCGGGTGACTTTGATCGGGCAGAGAATTGATACTTCGTCTGAATCGCAGTCCGAGCCCCCCCATGTGTTGATCTCCCTCTTACGAGAGGTGTAACAGGGCGCTTTACTTGCACTGAATCGACTTCAGGTACAAAAATGTTTTGATTTCATACTAAATATAATTATTAAATTTATATTATTAGTTTAGTAAAGTAAAATAATTGAGTTATTACTTATTAATTCATTTATTAATTTTAGGAAGTACGAAACGATCCAGAGGTGCCTGCACTGATGATAGTTGGGTGGTGACTAAGCCAGTGCCGGGTGGCCCTATAGATGGTAGCTTGATTCCTAGTTTTCTTGGGCACGTAGCCTCGCGTATGCACACGGGTCAGATGAGAGGCGTACTGAAGGAACAGAACAGGAAAATTGTTTGCCAGAGGTTGTCTGAGTGTTGCTGGTGATGCCTGGGGAGGCGCAGGCGATGATTCATCGGACTGCGTTAGAGCACCTCCCTTCGACCATGTTCGGATCGATTGACGCCCCACTAATCTCTGCGTTCGTTGAGCGGTGGCAACCCGATACGAACACATTTCACATGCCGTTCGGTGAGATGACCATCATGCTGCATGATGCTCACTATATTCTGGGTGTGCCCGTGGAGGGACATTTGATTACTAGTGATCCGACCTTTGAGGCGTTGCAGGTAGCCTGTATGCAGCAGTTGTGCGTTGGTGCGTCGGTCCTGAACAGTCAGCACTGGCAACGTGGGGGAGTTTTGACGGAGTCCGTCTTCAATTTGTGCGGGGCCAATCGGGCGGTTGAAACCCAGGCGATAGGATGG
>AWWV01016407.1:0-25506 GCA_001974805.1 Corchorus capsularis
CCCCTTTTTAAAAAGATGAAAAATTGCACCAAAATGAAATTGAAAAAAAAGGAAAAAACTGTTTTCTTAACAAGTGGGGGCCCAGTTGACCCCCAACTGGGCGAGCATGCTGTCCTAACCGGGACCCCGGTTTTTGGTTATTATGGTTTTTTTTGTTTTAAAAGATGAATTATGGTTTTGTAAGATAATAAAAATTTGAACGAGTACGAATCTTTGTTAATTTTTTCCTTTTTTTTCTACTCAATAATAGTGGCAAAATATGAGAAAGGGAAGAATCCGGATATGCAAAAAATGTAAAGTGTGCACTTGCAGGATACTATTTAGTACATCAAAATACTACTGAAATACATTTGCATATACATTTGCACGTGTCTGCCATTATCCTAGCCTAGTCTCATATCTTGTATGCCAACCGTCAACAGAACGTTCATGGTGGATAAACCACGAACTATGTATAGGAGGTACAGGAAAATTACCCACTAAATCTATACGAATATAGTGAGATATTGTGCCTAAGTGGACAATATAGATCTCCCTACTCGGTCGTGATTCCCTAGAGGGTGCACGCAAAGGCAAAACAGTACAACAATTTATTAAAGAATTATTTTGCGTGTATGCAAAATAAAAGACTGCTGCATTAAGAAATGTAGCAATTGGGAACAAGTCACAATGTACTGCCATCCAGTGCTCCGGAGAACACGGACCTCCATCCCATTGAATACGTCGGATTGCTGCATCGACTCCACCGGGCTCTGTTAAGTAGATATCGTGGTACATAGCTACGTGTACATAAATCTCATTTGCCACGCAGTCTCTTACCATCGGCCAATCATTTTGAGACGGGAAAACGAAGGAGGCTACAACACGGAATCCACAGTTGCCATCCCGTTCCACATCAAGGTATCCTCGAATGAAAGACAAAATGATCTCTGGGATTCGATTACAGTAGTGGTATTTGTTGATGTCAGTCTCACTTCGGCCTGTAACAATAATGTTAAACAGGCGATGATTCAAAAGTTGCCTAAACATGAAAAAAAAAATTCAAAGCAGTCAAGTTATTTATACCATTTGGAGAGCAATAATTATGGACGGATGAGGAAGAACTACGCCCACGACCAGTTGAAGGATTACGGCCAGATTTAGACCGACCACGGCCACGACCCCTCTCACTGTACTCCAACGCACTCGGATCACGTCTGGTCGATGTACTGCCCCTCGGTCGACCTCTAACTCTCGTGTTCACCTCCGGTTCAAGGTAATTGGCTTCATCCGGGTTAAGATGGTTGTGGATCATAGAAGAAATGTTGCGAATTGTAGCAGCATCTCTTTCTATTACTTCATCAAAAAGTGTCCTCAAATACTGGCGCTGCTCCGACACTTCATCATCTCCGAGAAAATCCTCAGCTTCCTCAACTTGATCACCTATATCAAGTGTTCTCCAAAATATGTTAATGCGATTAAGACTTACATTAGTCTTAGTATCCATGGCATTTTGAAGCTCACAAGCACAAGGAATGTCATGCGTTCTCCTCAACACACAACCGCAACGATCATTCACTTCATAGCTCAAATCTCTCATCCGTTTTAGCTCAATATGAAGCAATTCCAAACAGTGATGTGAAACTTTAAGTGTCAGATAGCAAAATGGAAAGCTTGAATACCGGGGACCAACTTTTTTTCTCGACTCTTCAATTGACTTCCTGATAATGAAACATAAAGAGTTTTTATAAAATAACCCTAAACAATAATAACACCAAACCCAGTAAAAAATTGTAACATATGAACCTGATCTCAACAAGTTGAGCATTTATTGCTGTGTCCACCTGCTTCCACACTGTATCCAAACCTCCAGTGGACGAGTTCTGCCATTGCTTTAACATAGAGTGTGCACTCTCCACTCTACATGTTGTAGTGTTGCCCAAGTGGCGCACCTTGTTCGTCCACGCGTGAACGAACTTCTCCTTATGCACTAACCATGTATCCTGAACATAAGATACCACCTGCGAGAATAATAAATGCATAGAACAATATAAATAAATAACCATATCAATAATCCTAAACATTACACACAAATGCTATGACTAATGATAAATAATACCACCTGGGAATTGTAACCCCACCGATCTCTCATTAATCCGACCATGTTGTTGTATTCCATTTCAGTTGGGGCTTCCAAGATCTGTCTAAAGATGCCGTACTTGAATGCATCTGCGATCTCCTTGTTTTTTCCACAAATTTTGTAGACTTTATCCCCAACATCCTTGTTGGTGTGCCACGTGCAAAGCAAATGGGGAGTTTGTGGAAAAAACTCCATAATCGGTCTTATCAAACCCAACTCCCGGTCAGTCACAATCACCGTCGGATGCACATTAGGACCAATCAAATGCCTCAACCTCTGCATGACCCAACGATAACTCTCCTGGCTCTCATCCTTCATAATAACATATGCTATCATGAAGTTCTTGTTAGTTGGAGTCATCCCTGTTATTTCAAAAAAAGGCATCTTGTATTTGTTGGTTTTGTAGGTTGTATCCATGCCAATGAACCAGGGGAAGTTTCGCAATAAAGCGAGAGATGCAGGATGTGACATAAACAAATGGGTCAACCTGTTGGTTTCCTCGTCAGCAACCGTCTCATAAACATATTTGCTCGCCCTCGCTTGCTTAAACAACTCTTCAATAACATCTCTACCTTCTAATTGCTCCACCCGGATTGTATTTCTATAGTTGTACACCTGTTTTCTAGTAACGTAGTCATATGGCACCTTTTTCAGAAGAGTCGCGTGAACAGCAGCCGGCGCTGATAGAGCCATGTCTTGCACAATTTTTTTTGATTCGGTACTAAGTCCACTCATCTGTCGATGTCCCTCCGGATAAATAACTAAAGCATGATTGTGCATACCCTTTATACCAGGATATGCTACAACTATCCACCTATTACTGTAACGCGATGCTTTGACCGCAACTCGGAAAGGGCATTTGCAGGCTTTGGTTTTTGTATTCTTTCGAACAGCAGCATCCAAATCCCTCAACTCTCCCCTGTACCGTTCACCACGGTCACATCTCAATATCTTCCTCCTACCGCCCTCTTTGTGAGAAGAAATTGTTACCTCGAAATGATTTATAATTGTAATATCTTTGCACCATTTAATTGCATCAAAATCGGTCGCAAAAGTTTCGTCAGTCTCAAAGAATGGACTATAATCAATTCCATCCCCTCCAAAATCTTCCAACTCAACCTGAAAAAATTAATTACCAAAAAATTACTTTAAAAAAAAATAATAATAATTTATGCAGTGCCGTCCCACCAGGGCGGTTTACACCGGGCTGGAGCCGTCCCAGTTGAACGGCTAGCCGCGGTGCAAACCGCCCTGGTAGGACGGCACCATATGGTGAAGCCGCCCTACTAGGGCGGCTAGCAACGGATCAACCGCCCAGCTAGGACGGCTTCATCTTGTGAGGCCGCCCCTTGAGGGCGGTTTCAGATGGTCAAACCGTCCTATGGGGACGGCTTCACCATTCGAAGCCGCATCACCAAGGCGGTTTGAACCGTGGCGAGCCTCCCTCCTGGGGCGGCATCGTCATGTCAGCCCCAAATCACCAATTTGCTTACCTCGTCTTCAAAATTCGGCACGTAATTGTCCATTTCGAGAGTCTTGAGACTATTCTATGTTCGTGATAGTTTGAAGTTTTCAGAGGATTTCAGAGGATTTCAGAGAATGTAAAAAGTTTGAAAATGGACTAAAGGGCGAAATGGTAAAAAATGGGGCGATGAATAGCAATTATGGGGCGGTATTTAGTAACCCCCTTAAAATAGTCTAAAAAGGTAGCTAAATCCTATATTATACACACACGTGTCCCAACGCGATTAATTATTACTCTATATTTTTTCTACTCATGAAGATAAGGTAGCTCTCCCCTATACAAAGTCCGGCCCCATCCATCCAAATACTCGAATTGAAAGCATCTTACAAGAAGTCACACGCTTTAATCACTGGGTGTCCCAAGTTATAACTACACCATGAAATTGTAACCTCTTTATGAAATTATGATAATCACATTATGAAATTTTGATATTTTTCCTATAAAATTTTGATAACGATACTATGTAATTTAGAAAACCTCCCTATAAAATTTCAAGAACCTTTCTATGAATTTTTGTTTTCTTCTAAGCCGATCTTCCAACCCGACCATCCATTTTCGAAGTCTTATTTATCTACCATCCAAGTTGTAATCCAATTTCTAAATCGTTCTCCAAGTCGCCTTTTAGGCTACCCACCCATTTTCTAGTTAGATTTTCAAGCTGCCTTCAAGGCCGCCCATTATCCTCTAGGTCGGCTTCTAGGCCAATAATAAGTTTCAAGCTCCTTCCAATCAGTTGCATTGTCTCAATTTTACTTTTTTATTTTTATAGCATCCTTGGTGATATAGTCTAATGAGTAAAACAATTTATTTATGACTTGAGGTAGATACCAAGGTTTATACTTCTCCATCGATCGTCAATTATCTTTTCACTCCATGGTTTTTTTTGGTCAATTTGTAGCCAAATCCCACACCCCAAGAGAGGGAGAACATCAAGCGGCTCCTCACTTTTCTCCTACTTTGATATTTTGCGTTCAAAAGTAATTGACACTTCCGGTTAGAATTTTACCAACTCAAAGGAGTTGTAGTCGAGATTAAAGTTTAAAAAATTTTGCATTCAAATATACTTAAAGAAATAGGAAAATCCAACTCCTCTTTTTCCAAATCAGATTTTTAACTTTAAGTTATTTAAATTTCCTATACAAATGAAAATCATCCATATTTTGTAAAGTAATTTGAAAAATAATATACTTTCAATTGGAAATCTTCAAGCGCTCTAATCTAATTATTGAATCGATTGAACCAATTAATCTAAGTGAGTTCTTAAAACATTATTTGATATATGTTGTAATTTGATTTACTCAATAAACCAAAAGACCTTTTCAAGACCTCAGGCATTTCTCATTTTTTCTTTCTTTTTCATACTTTATTTTCTTACATAAATAAGTAATTCGTACATTGAATTTCTGTTCAAATTCTCCTCCCTCGAAAGGGGAAGATATTTACATGTTATTAGAAAAAAAAAATTTGTTGAGTTATCCAGTAACCCAATTTGGGTGGAGGATGCATAGTTTTTTTTTTTTTTCAAATGTAAAAAATATCCTTAATAAATTAAATCAATCATGAAGAAACAAATACATGTTCAAATTTATGAATGTCACAAATAAGTCAATTTTTTTGGAAAGGCTAGAGGTAGATATATTGATTAATAATATAGCAAAGAATCATGATCAGCGCTGCCACCCCCTCTCGACCTTTCTTTCCCCCTTTCTAATCGATGGAAAATGTAGATCGAAACCTAGTTTTCTTCTATCGAAATTAATGTTCCTTTTCTTGTAAATCCTTTTTGGTAATTCCCTTGCCTTGTTTCACCTTTTTTGCCCCCTATTTTCGTTTTTCCTCTTGGATTCAGAATTGCAGAAACCCTAAGAAGATTTTGTCTTCAATCGCAAGTTGTAATATGTCGATATGGTGGTGAAAGGAAGCTTTGGCGACAAGGGTCAGGCGAGTGTTTCGGTGGATTGGAGATCAAAACTTTTTTCTGTTTTCATTGCCAACCTGAGTATTAGAGTATCTAGACATGCTATGTGGGTTGCTTTTTCGGATTATGATAGAGTAGTAGATGTTTTCATTCAATGACGAAATCGACAAAAAGGGCCTACTTGATGGAGCTGTCGTCAAGCCACCACAAAATAAAAATACTGCCCTCTGCTTTTCTAATAGGTAGATAGGATGAGTACAGGTCGATCCCACAGAGAAGAAATGAGGTATGTGATAAGACTTCAACAAGAACGCACGGTTAATAGAAACAATGTATATTAAAGCAAATAGAGAGTTGTGAGAGTGATTATAATAGTTATAAGAAAGCAATAAAGGCAATACTTCTCTCTTTCTCTTTTCCCCACGATGTATGATTAATCCATTACCATGGATCACGGATCAAAATGCAATCAGAACGAGTCCATTGGCCAGATAAGGGAGCCGAAACATCTTACCTTGGCCTATCTAAGGCCGCCCAACTTATACCCAAAGTTAAGTTTCATTTACTATTAATAGTCTTATTTTTATGCTAGAAATCGATAAAGCATCAAGAACCATAGGCAAAACCAATGCATAATACTTTACGCAGTCTGCCCTAAAGTATTACAACCAACTATACTCACCAAATACTTAGCTTCACGTCCACATAAGTATTTAAGCTTGCTACCAATAATTAGAATTAAGCAACTGCAATTAATCCTAATCAAGCTAAGGCTAAATTGATTATCCTATCAGGGTGTACCTTCCTAATAAGTAAACAATTAACCTAACCCTTAAACTCAGAGTTAGTTTAGTAACTTGCTCCGGATTATCTTATGGATTAACTTATCTAATCATGCAGGCACAACTAAATAAATTAACTCAAAGAGATAACCTATTACTTACTACAATTGGTCAGGCCAAACTATTCATATGCATGAAGTTGTCACTCTTAATATCAAGCACATAATAACTTAACACATAACCAATGCAGGAAATAATCATTGATAAATAAAATGCAATAAAGCATAGGATCTCACAAGATGAAAGACTAATTCATAACATAGGGTTCAAAGATAAAAGAGAAGCATTAAGGAAATCACTCACTCATGGGAGTGAGTGAAAACATACTTACAAAGCTAAAGTGACGATGTAACGGTTCTTGGGAGGAAAACCTCCCACGCCGAAGATACAATGATCGAATTAATGATACTTGCTAATAAGCAAGCGTAGCTATTTATAAGAAAACCTAATTACTAACACTACCCTTGACTAACATAATCTCGTCCGTTGGATGAAGGGCATAATCGTCTTGTATGTGAAAGCATTGAATGCACACAACTTCTTCTCCAAGTAAACTTGTCCACAAAGAAAATCTCCATTTATGAGCACAATCAATCAGCATTGATGAGCAGATCTTCTTTCCATATTTGTGCGCTTAATTGGTGTGAATACCAAGTAAGTCAACTTTCACCATTAAGTGCAAATCTTTCCATAAATAGATGTTTGGTCTTCAAGAATATTCCTTTGGGCTTAAACTAAGGTTGAAGGTTTCCATGTTGATAATGGGCTTGAGGGCTTCGTTAATGGGCTCCACCAATGGGGCGAATCTCGCTTGATTGGGCTTTTCTACAAAAGTGTCCAAATGAGCTCCAAATCTTCATCTTTACGATTTTCCTCCTACAAAACCATGAAATCAGCAAAGGTGAGATATTCAAGGGAAAATAACCATAATTAGCTATCAAAACCTAGCAAAATAGCATAAGAAACGAGTGCTAAATAATGAGTTATCACTACTACATACGCTTTTGTTAGATTTTGGAATGAGAAAGATGCTTATTTGGGACTTGTTAAAGCGGACCAGAGATATCTGGAAAAGAGCAGAATCAGAACCTATAAAACAAGAGATACAAGAAAACAAAAATGGGTTGGAAGAAGCAATGAGCATGGTGAGATGGTGTGCATTGAGTCCAAACTTGATGGAAGAAGCTATAGAGATGTGGTGAACTTAGTTAAGGAGGATGATAATCCTCCTCCGAGGTATGTTAGAGACAGATTTCAATCCCGTTTTGAGATAAGTGGACCAGAAAGTAAGCATGTCAGATCAGGCTCACGTTTTGTTTCTAATGTCATATCGTTTGTAAACAATCAAGAACGGAGGAAGGACTTATTTGTGGCTTCAGAGGTTCAATTGTTTAAAGATGTTGGCAATAAGGGTGTTGATAGTTTATTAGATCCCAACAGTCCCATTGTGTTTGAAGATAAGGTGGAAGCTTATCCAGAGTTAGTAGAACAGGGTCATGAGTCTAGTGAGGAGATGGAGCTGGTGGTTTTTATTCCAAAAGACCACCGGAGTTGGTTGGAAACAAGTTTTGTTGTCCTTTTTAGATCAGTTAATGAAGTTCAAGAAGTGATTTTTTCTATCAAGGCTAATGACTTTAAAGTGGAGATTAGAGAGCTTAGTAATGTTATGCTTTTGATTAGTGTGGAAGAAGAAGATTTTATCGATGATTGTATGAAGATGGTAATAGACAAGTGCTTCAAATCAGTTGTTGATGTTTTCCCTTGGGATTCCACTGGTTTTCAAAGACAGGTTTTGGTTTGGATTCAACATGATGATGTGCCACTTGAACTATGACATGTTAATTTTTTTTGGTTCTTGGTGATAAATGGTGTAAATTCTTGCAGTTGGATGATTTCACTAGGAATAAAAACTCTCTTAAGACTGCAAGGTTGCAGATCATTGCTCCCAGTTTGTCAATTCTCCCCAACTTGACAATTGGATACTCGTCTGGTATCAAATTTAGAATCCCGGTTACAGTGGAGAGTGAGGCCGTGGTGGAGCCGTTGCGGCAGAGGTCTTGGCTGGAGACAAATTTTGAATTATCAGGAGGATTTTTAGGCGCAAATTCTGTGGAAACTGATAAGGTGGAGAATAGTTTGAATTCAATTGAATGTGATCTTTCTAATGGAGTTATGGGTGGTTATGGTGCAAAATCTTTGGAAAATATTATGGTAAAGGATAGTTTGAATTCAAATTTTAGTGATCTTCCTAATGGAGTTATGGTTAGTAATGATGCAAAATCTCTGGGAACTGATTTGGTGGTGGATATTTTGAATTTAAATCAGAATGGTCTTGCTAATTGGAATATGGCAATTTATGGTGGCATTAATAACGAGGATTTTGTGCATGACTCTTTGGAAGAAAATCATGTTTTTAATTCGGGTCTTTATGCAAGACCTTTTGATTAAGATAGTCAAAGAACAAAGGTCAGTTAGAGGAAGAGTAGAGTTTTGGAGGATATTGAAGAGGATGTTGAGGAGGATTGGTTTAGTAATCTGTTGGAGAAAAAATAAGAAACGTAGTAAGAAGTTGAGTAAAAAGCTTAAGTTACAAAGAGTTAAGTCACAGAAATCAAAGCAGCAAATAGGGGAAGTTGTCAATGATTCTCTTTCAGATGGTGACGTTCGAAATAGAAATCGTATCTTGATAAAGGAAGTTCAAGCAACTTTGGATATTGGGAAAAAGCAGGGCATCTCTTTTGATTGCGATGATATGGTGATCTTATAAAAATTTAAGGCTATGGAGGAGGAGAGTTAGTGTCTCTGATTCTTTAATCGTTATCATTGATGAGTTTTTTTCATGTTTTTGTGAGATTGGTAATTTTATGGAGTTGTATGCTGCCAGTCGAGTATCTTTTCAGGAATGGCATTCTTCCTTATGTTGGATTCATGTGAAGAGTTAATCTTTCAAGTTTGTGTCTGTTGTATGTGCAGTTTGGGTGTGGACATGTGAGACTTGTGTCGTGGTTTTGGATTAACTTTTTGTGATGGTTTGGTTTTTGTTGTTCTTTGTTTTGATGTTTCTTAGTTTTTTCTACCTTGCGGGTTGTGTCCTTCTTGCTTGGTCTTGTTCGTTTTGTAGTGATTTTTAATCACTCTTCGATTATCAATAAAATCTACCTTTCAAAAAAAATAGCAAAGAAAGAAACATAGTTCGCAAACCCTATTCAATGAAGTTACGGGAGGCTATCGAAGAAAAATAGAGTCAAGCAACAAATACAACCCGACAAAACTACAAACACAAAAACAGATCAGGAGGCAATGATAAAAACAGATCATACAAAGGTAAAAATAAGCAGCACACTCCTTTCAACACCCTCCTTAGCTAACTTGTCAACTTCGATATTTTCCTCCCTAAAAATGTGACTCACTCAAGATGAGCAGCTCTTGAGTAGCAAACCAATGTGAGTAACCCACTTTCTTAATCTCCATAGAACAACATTCGGGCATTCAATCCACTTCACAGCACTTCTTGAGTCACTCTCGATGGTGATTCCATGTGTTGCAACCTATCTAGAAGCACGAAAAATAAGAATAGCTTTTGTAATTGCACATATTTAAGTCTCATTGGACTTAGAAAACTCCAGCTATACTTTTCCTTTCTCATCTCTGAACAAACCTCCAATACCAGCAGGTCCAGGCCTCCCCCTTACAGCCCCATCAACGTTAAATTTCAAATGCGTGCTCAAATTACGTGCAGTAAATGCACATGTGTATAGATTAATATCTTTTACGTATTATAAACCAGTAAAAATAGGGTAGGAGTAGCTTGAGTTATAGTCCAAATCCTACTATTTTATTGAAATTTTATGTAGTAATTATAATCAAATCCTCTTATTTTATTTTTGTGGCTGGTCACGGCCTTTGTTTTGGACCAAAAAAAAATCCTACTATTTTATTCAAAATCAAATCCTAGTTTTTTTAGGTATTAATTATAATGCAGTCAAAATAGGTGAGGAGTAAGCTCTTGAGTTATAGTCGAAATCCTACTATTTTTATAATCAGGACAAAATTGAAATTTGATAAATAATTTTTTAGTTCAAATCCTAGATTTTTAGGTTTTATAATCTGGTCAAAGTTGAAATTTTATATTTTAAATAATAATAATAATAATAGGGTTTATATATAATATGCCGTCAGTGGAGTTTAGCAAACTGCACAAGCGCGTCTTGAAGGGCGACATGTGTCCCCTATGGACTAGATTGAAATTTTTTAAATTTAATTAATTCAAAAAATGGACATGTGTGAACTCCACAACCCGCTTGTGGAGTCCAAAATTTACACCGCCGGTGTATCAAATAATTACCTATAATATATATATATATATGGAAAATTATATTATACACTGTCAGTGGAGTTTAGCAGACTACACATGCGGGGTCTAAGGGTCGACATATGTCCTTTAGGGAATAGTTTTGAATTTTAAAATCAAAATTAATTCAAAAAATGGGTATGTATCAACTCCCCAACCCACTTGTGGAGTCCAAAATTTACACTGTCAGTATATCGAATAATTATCTATGTCTGTGTGTGTGTGTGTGACATGAAAATTAAACCCTAAGTGATATAAAAGGGAGTCAAATTTTCAATTGCTTAATTAAAATAGCCTAAGGTAGCTAAATCTTATAGTCAAAATTTTAATGGCCTAATTAAAATAGCCTAGGATAGCTAAATCCTATATTATATATACAAACATAATTAAAATAGCCTAAGATAGCTAAATCCTATATTATGTATACATACATAAATCCTATATATATATATATATGTGTGTGTGTGTGTGTGACATGTAAGCTAAACCTTAAGTGAGACAAAAATAATACCCCAAAACATACTAAACCCCGAGTGAGATATATAACATAAAAGCTAAACCTTAAGTGAGATAAAAAAATTACATTAAACACCATATTTATCCTTGTCAATTATATGAATAACATCAAAATCATTGCCAAAAAACCATGTAAATAGTATCCCAAATCAATGTGGTGAATCCTAAGATTGATGAAAAGGTAATTTCATCTTCTGCACCGTCAATGGAGTTTAGCAGACTACACATACGGGGTTAGAAGAGTGACATGTGTCCCCTTAGGGACTAGATTGAAATGTTAAAAAGTTAATTAAATCTGGAATGTGATACTTTTCAACATTTTAACCGCTTGTGGAGTAAAAAAAAAAAACTCCACAAGCAGTGTATCAAGTAATAACTCATGAAAAAATCGGTTGGATTTTTATTTTTAATTTGTTCTTCAACAATTTAAAACCTATAATAAAGCCCATAAAAAATGGATTTCATCTTTGAATCCCAAATAGAAAAACAAATAAAGTTGGGTTTCTGCTATTGGGTTTGTGCCAAACTTTGAGTTGAAATAAAAGAAAGTCCTATAAGCCTTAATTTACTGTATCAGACGTATCGTAAATTTGTGCCAAATTTACGGGTTGTATCGGATGATACGATGTTAATTTCGATAAGATACGCATAGATACGGGTTGTATCGGATGATACGATGTTAATTTCGATAAGATACGCATAGATACGGGTTGTATCGGATGATACGAATAATAACATGTTAATTTCGATACACTAAATCGATCCGTATCGATTTTTATGTGTATCGTGTCGTATCGTATGATACGTATTGTGTATTATACGATATTGATAAGTACGTCGGTTAGTCTTATCAAGCTAAAGTAGTCGTACTCGAGAGATTTTAGAGTAAACACTTTAAAATTTTAAAACTTCTGCATCCAAAGATAATTTAAGAAATATGAAAACCCAACTCCATTTTTCTGCAAATCAAATTTTTAAGTTTAAGCTTTTAGATTGCCTATCGAAATGAAAACCCTCCATATATTGTAAAGTAATTTGAAAATATTGCTTGGTAAAACATGCCAGCTTTATTCATTGCTTGGGAAAAAGTAGTTGTACATTTTCCAGTGCGTCACATTTGCAAGATTTTGAGGGCTTTGGTGCTAACATGAAGGTAGGGTTGGGTTGGTTAAGGACGAGGACAACGATGAGTACATTCACAGGTGATGGAATCCAAACATCTCTTTGTATAGAGTCTATCAAACTTCTTGGATTCACAAAGGGCGTTGCATGTTTCACGGTTGCAATGTGGTTCCATCACCATGTCAAATTTGTCATGACAAATCCCTTCACCCCCATATGATTTGTAGCTTGCAGTTCCTGCCCCCACACCCAACACAACACAAAATCAATCTATATAAGTTACTTGTAATAAATATTTTGAAAGACAAATATACCTAAAAAGACAATAGCAGAAGTATCAATTAAATGGAAAACCTAAGCAGAAAGTCTAGTTAAATTTCAGACTAAATCATATGATTCCAAGTTAATGAAGAAAAAGAGAGGAAGAGACCTGAAGGCAAGGTCAGTGAGAGGATAACCACAAGGGAAAGTAGAGCAAGAGCCTTCTTCATCTTCAAACACAGTGCTTTGCTTTTTTCAGAGAAGATGTTCAAAAAGAGAAGCATTCAACAGTGAGTAATGAGCCTATTTTTATAGATTGAAACAAAGGGTCTCTTTGACTCTTTGGAGGGTATCTGCTTTTTTTTCTTTTTTGTCTAGGATGAAGTGAGTAACTCCCAAAACTTGCATTCCCATTCTGGAATGGACCCACTAAACCATATAAGACAATGAAGATTATGAAATCACTTCTACCTGAGTTTATGTAGAATCCACATCACCCGCTTTCAATCAGTTGAAATTCATCCACTTCTTGGTTCTATTATTTGACTGGTCAAAACATCTGCTTTATTTATATGTATGTATGTATACACACACTCCAAGCTTAATATTCCTACCTGGCTCTACAATTTGACATCATAAACAACTAGATTTTCATACAAATGGAGGCTGGAGCTTTTATAGCATTGAACAAATTAAAGAGAGAATGGTAGTGAACTCATTAGCATTCGCATTTCTGCTCCAAACATTTGGAAATTTATTTTGACTATTATAGATTTTAATATTACAAAATTATCAAGAGTAAATGGAACAAAGAGAATTGCTTTGTAAAAGTTTACAGATTTCTTCAAACTTTGACAGTACCTTGATGCAAAGATGCCTTCATAATTAGAATTTACCAAAAAAAAAAAAAAAAAAAAAAAAAAAAACCCGCTACAATCGGCGTATTCTTTTGGCCAGCACTTGAAAGGCAACATACAGCAAAACTAGTATACAACAAGGAAAAGAATTTGGATGAAAGGATGAAAAAAGAAAATCGAGAAGTTCATCTGTATTTCAGTTTATATGCTAGTACTCCTCTTCACTGTATAATAAAATCAGTTACACTAATTTGTACTCCACGAGGATCTTGGAGGCTTACTTTTTGTTAATGGAAATGTCTGATCTCAAATACACGAGCACTGCCGTCCATGGAAACAGAAACAAGAAAATCCAGGTTGGAAGATACAGACAGGGATTGGATGGGTTGTTCATGCCCTTTGAAGGTTTCGACACATTCTCCAGAGAGACAATCCCACAGACGCACTTTCCCATCACAGCACCCTGTAGCTAAGAATTTAGATGCTCCAAGCCATGCCAAACATGTCACTCCTTCCTGCACAAGGATGAATTGTTTGACCAGATCATTACACCTTAAACCTTATCAAATTAACCAGTTGATAACTTTAAACAGGACGCTGATATTGACCGATTATTAGTGTGAAAAATATAGTATGCACTTCATTTGAAAATGAATCTACTAACCTCATGGTTACATATAAAGCGCGGGGATGAGTTTTGTACATCCCAAATAGTCAGATTTCCATCCATGCCACCAGAAACGGCCCAGGGGAAGCTGTTATGAACAAGGTCAATGCAAGGTTAAGTCAATCATACAAACAGAAAACTTTTAAATGATGTAAACATTTGTGTCTGTCATATTATGCAGATATAAGCATGTATAGAGCCATAAGACCCTTGCAAGACTTTCATTACTTTCACATTTGCATGCCCTAATTGAATTGAGCAATAAGAATGTTTTATCTTTTTGGCCACACCATATTAATGTTAAAAATGGCTTTTCTAAACACCCTTGTGAAATGGTGCCCAAAAAAAGAAAGACCCTCCCTCGTGAAGATGTTGCCACAATTTTAAAAATAAATAAAACTCTGTTGAGAAGACTTCTTTTATCACACGATGAGTAATTACAGTTTTATTATTAATCATGAGGTGAATATACCTCAAGTTTGAAACCAAAACCACTAAGCCACTAAGCTTAGTGATTGGTGAATAGTTTCCCTCCTTAAAGAACATGTTCAAGTACCCCACCCCAAAATATATAATAATAAAAGAATAGAAGTCACTTTTTTTTTCTCTATATTTAGGTTCAGGAAACTTGACCAGATTGAATTGATAATGTAATTGTAATAAAATCAAAGCATTCACCAAAACTTTTAAGACCATATCTCTGGTGATGAAGGGGCTACTATATTCAAACTCTTAAAAAACATACACTATTTAGTTGCAGACCAGTTTTCTTTTTTCCTATTTATTTA
Organism: Corchorus capsularis; assembly: GCA_001974805.1. Taxonomy (NCBI): domain Eukaryota; kingdom Viridiplantae; phylum Streptophyta; class Magnoliopsida; order Malvales; family Malvaceae; genus Corchorus; species Corchorus capsularis. The sequence continues at coordinate 14,967 of AWWV01016407.1, forward strand.
TATATAGTAAGCAGAGCAATTCTTTTATCAATTACTAGTCATCACTTTCACGTGCCTTGCACGTGACCTAATATGTATAAATAAATTAAAATTAAAATCTTAAGTATACTACTAATTTTATTTTAAAGAAACCTATTATTATAGCTGGCAAAATTTCACTTGAGTACGGGTATCAAATCCGCTCAATCCGAAACCGAAATGACCCGACCTCAAATCCTGACCCGACCTCAAATCTTGACCCGACCTGAATCAACCCGAATCAAATCAATCCGAGAGATTAAAATAGAATAATTGCACGTTACGGAAATAATAAATTTTTATCATATACATTAAACTATCAAATAGAATATGTCAATCACAATAGCCTTTTAAATTAAAATGGTAAAAAATAAAATAATTATATAATATTGAATTTAATTAAATGAAAATAGAGTTTTAGTAAAATAAAATTGTATATTAAAAATTTTAATATATCCAATTTTTATTGAAAAATAGTAAAATGGTAAAAATAAAGAAATTATAAAGATATTAGATTTAATAATTGAATAAAAATAGAGTTTTTAGTAGAATAGAACTAACAATAGTTTAAGCAAGAATATTTAAGAAATATATTCAAAAAAATAAGGGTATAATGTATAATATTGAATTTAATTAAATGAAAATAGAGTTTTAGTAAAATAAAACTGTATATTAAAAATTTTAATATATCCAATTTTTATTGAAAAATAGTAAAATGGTAAAAATAAAGAAATTATAAAGATATTAGATTTAATAATTGAATAAAAATAGAGTTTTTAGTAGAATAGAACTACAATAGTTTAAGCAAGGGCATTTAAGAAATATATTCAAAAAAATAAGGGTATAATGGTCGATTCAAAAGTTTTACAAAACTCGTACTTTTATATATAGTATAGATAGATAGATTATGACAAAGTAGACTTTCTCTTCAATTAACCATTCCATAATGAGAAATTTTTTCATCATAAAAAATTGGAAAACAAATGGCAAGACCTTTTGAGATCTTCTACCTGATAATATAATTTTCTCCTTTAGAGGAGGTATAAAGAACATTGTTTTTGTTTTTGTTCTTTTTCACAGCTTAAAACAGTGACCAGCATTTTCAACAATCTGATTTCAAACTTATATCACATAAACAGAAATCACTTATCAAACTACACACGCGCAAACACAAACACACAGAGGGAGGGAGAGAGAGCATTATAACATACTTTGTTGCAAAAGAAGCACATTCAATTGACTCTGGATCCCCTTCAGTTGAACTTGTCTGAGAAGCCCAGGAACTGACAACCTGTGTTGGAAATAGCAACAAATTAAAACTCAACCTGGTTAGATCAAGCAGCCACATTCAATGAGGTCACTAACTGTAGAGTTATTCCATCAAAAGGAAGGGTGAAAAAAGAGGGAAAGTTTCTGATTATACATCAAACCAGAAAACCAATGGAACAAAATAAGTTGCTTACTCTAAAACTACCTTGAAAACTGGAATTAATTGAAAAATAGGGGAAGAAGTAGAATGTTTAAGTGCAAGAAATGGAAGTATAACTTAATTACTTACATAAAACAGGTTTTGATAGCAAATCATATAGCATTACCTAGAAACAACTTCTAGGTGTTGAAGGTAGCTGGAAACGAAGGGTAGCAAATATATATAAGGAAATTTCGAGAAAATCCAAAATTTAACTTTTATTTTGTGTTAGGCTATCTATTGTGTTTAAGTTGCATCAGGAAGTAATACCTTCCCGGTTGTGATATTTACAATGTGAAACGAACCATCCTTTGAACCAGTAACAGCAAAATTTGAATCAGAACTTATAGACAAGCAAGTCAGTCCTTGAGTATGATATGGATGACCTACAGAGAGAAAGATATATTATTAATAGTTTTAAAGAAAACTGGCAAAAGGACTGCAAATAATATAAAATTGACTGCTTTTACAAATTTGATTCCAGATGGATACCTCTTACAACGTGAATGCTTTCACCACTCCTTGGATTCCATACCCTAAAAGTAGCATCTTCAGAACCAGTACATATTGTTTTCCCTAGGTATATGACATACAAATTTAATGATTTATTAAATTTATTCTAAACAGAAAGAGATATGCAAGAAGGAAAAAGCAGAACAAATGATCTAGCAGGACATGATGAAGAAATAGTACCATCAGGGGTAAAATCACCACAAGTCACACTGGCACCATGGCCTGAGAATACATTAAGACAATTCCCATTATCAGCATTCCACATCCAAACAGTGCAATCCTCAGATCCGGCCAAGATCAAATGTCCTTTTGGGTGCCACTTGACCCACTAACAGGAATAAAGATCCATAGTTAATTAAGTTACAAAGAATATTTGATATCATAAAAATATAGGTAATATTAAAAGCACTTAAAGCCCAAGTATGTATAGTTTCACCTCAATGCCACCTCCAGGACCCTCGAGTGTGCGTTTGAGATTTCCTGATGTATCCCAAACTTTAACGAGTCCATCAAAACCCCCAGATGAAAGCAACTGCCCATCATTGCTAAATGCTAAACTAGCGACTGAATCAGTATGGCCTGCACAGGAATTTGCAAATTCAGTGGAATGAGAAACAAAGAATGGCAGAGTTAAAAGTGCTTTTTCTGTTTCTTCAATTTAGCAGCAAGGGTAGAAGTGAAAGCATTTCACTTCAATAGAAGCAAAGATGAGCAACTACCTATGCTACAGAAAGAGTAAACATTATAGATGTTGAATCATAGTCATACTTGAAGCTCAGAAGCCCAATCACCATGACCTATCTTCCAAAGGAATCCTCTATCATCTCCACCGCCAGTTGCCACTAATACTGGATCTGTTGGGTTACAGGCAACAGCATAGAGTTCACCTGTGAGGAGGAAAGGGAAAATCATAATTAAAATGGGAAAAAAAAAATCCTGAGTAAGACAATGTCTTTACTCCTCTCACTCTAAATTATTCTTATTCCATATAAACTTCTGTGAATTTTGGAGCTACATTCACCTCTTGCATATACTGTTGTCACCCTAAATTCTTCTTATTCTTCAAATATATTGAACAAACGATGACCCTCTTCAAGAAATTTATATTTACTATAAAACGTAGCCTTCCAAACCAAGAGAAGGAAAAGCTTTTGCAATCATAGTATCAAAAAGGTAAACTTTCTAAGACACCCAAACCAAGAAAAGAAGAAATGAAAACGTTACCAGTATGACCAGTGAATATATGAATTGAATCATCGGGTTCCTCATTAATCTCGGTATCATCATCGTCCGCATCAGGAAGTTCTGAATTAACAAACAAAATAAGAATAACAATAAGAAAGAAAATAGCATTACACAGACAGCGTATTACAAAAAGTTTAGAAAAAGGCGGCAAGGCAAAACCTTCTTCATCGACATCAACCTCATCAATTATATCAGATTCGTCGAGGAATACCTCGCCTTGCTCCTCCTCTTCATGCTGTGCCTTGCTCATATTTTCTTTTATGGTATTTCAACGCAGCCGCAGATCAATGGGAAGGGTTTTGCGAGGGTTCTTCAAAAGTTTCTCACCGTTGGTTTTTCTTTTTCCCCTTTTGAAACCCATATCAATCAGCACTTTTGTTTAAGCTTTAGGTCAGCTCCCTTAATAACTAGGTTGTTGCCCCCGCCAGATGGCGCGGGTTGATGGGCTGTAATGTAATTTAGAATTTTGATAAGTTAATGAGTTAGTTTTTACTTTTGAGGTCTAAGGTGAATTGAGTTCTGGAGAAAAGGGTCTAGGATTAGTTATATTGTAGTAGTAGAATTTGGAGATTTATTTGAAGGTTACTGAAGGTAGTCATTTGCTTAGTAGCTTCATAAAAGAAAATTGTTGTAAGTAGAGGAACAAGTTTTTTTCCGCAACATTATAATTATAAGTTGTCATTAACCAATTATAGCAGATATGCTATATTCAAAAGTACTAACATGGATGACGATGACATTACTTTCGCAGTCTTACCTAACATAACAGATAGTAAGTAACATATAAAGAGACCAATAGATAATATTTAGGGATGTCAATGGTCCCGAACCCGGTGGGGAACCTGATTCCACGCCCCGACGGAGGCGGATATGAGGAGCATTTTCGGGGAACGGGGACGGGATGGGGATTGATTTTCATTCCCCGTCGGGTACGGGGACGGGGAAATGTCCCCCGCCCCAGACCCCGGACCCGAAATATATATATATATATATATATATATATTATGTATATATATGTATATATTATGTATATATATATTAATATATATGCTTTTTTTTTTACAACAAAACAAGAATATTAATATATATGTTAAATAAAAGAATTACTAAGTCGTATATGTTTTATTAATAAATAATAATATATATTAATAAATAAATATTTACTAATTTACTAATAATATAAATATATACTACATATTATTTAAATAAACATATGGAAATTACTAAAAGATCCCTACCTCGGATTAATGAGAAGCGAGAGAACTAATTTTTTTCGTCTTTTCCCACTTGACCGATTAGTTAAATGCCCTAACTTTTGATTCCATAGGTGATTAAATAACTAGACTTAATTTTTGGTCATTTCTCAAATTACTTTAATAGAGTAGTGGGATTACTAAAAGATCCCTACATATTATTTGAATAAACATATGAAAATTACTAAAAGATCCCTACCCTAGATTAATGAGGAGTGAGAGAATTATTTTTTTTCGTCTTTTCCTGCTTGACCGATTACTTAAATGCCTTAACTTTTGATTCTACAGGTGATTAAATAACTAGACTTTTTGGTCATTTCTCAAATGATTTTAATAGAGTAGTGGAATTACTAAAAGATCCCTACCCCGAATAAATAATGAGTTAGGTGGAATTACTAAAAGATCCCTAACCAGGATTAATGATGAGCTGGATAAGTAATCTTTTTCGTCTTTACCTACTTGGTAAATTATTTAAATGTCCTAACTTTTTATCGTTGAAGGGATTAAATATCTAAGTTTTTAGGTCATTTTTATAAAAAGTTGTATCTTAAAAAAGGAAATAGAACAATCCCAATAAACACGTCAAAGCACTATGTGCCAAAATGTCTGTACTCATCTGAATTTAAAAATTATTTTCTACAGATCATGTTTGACTCATATATGTTTGAAACAATGGAATCTTACTTTTTAAGTATCATACGATCAAGAAATTCTTACATATTTACGGAGAAAATCTTTTAATATATGCATGGTGCTAAATCACGATTATAACAAAAGAACGCCCGTAGCGCCAGTGCGGGCAAATCAACTTGTATATATTAAAAATATATATTGTTAAGTGTTAAACTTGTAATTATGGTGTTGTAAACTTGTATTAATCGTAATGTTTTGTACTAAAATTTTTTATGAATTACATTTTGCTTAAAAAATTAATTGCAATATTCAGGTACGGGGAATCCCCGTCCCCGTCGGATCCCCACGGGGACGGGGATGGGGACTACATTTCATTCCCCGCCAGGGATGGGGACAGGAACGGGGATGGGGTTGTGAAGTCGAGGACGAGGACGGGGAATACACCCCCTACACATTCTCCGCCGCGTTGACATCCCTAATAATATTAAAGGGCCTATCTACCAAAAAAAAGGGGGACTATAGCTCCGAGCTCTATTCCATTTCTGTTAAATACAACAACAAAGGACTGTTAAATGCAACAACAAAGGAGAAAATTGATGCTTGACAATAGGTTGGACACTCGAGAAGTTGACATGATGAGATTTCTCCTCTTCAAGAACTCTTTTTCTTTTCCTCTTGATGAAGTATAAAAACACTATTTCTGCATTCACGAATTTCCTTTTCTTAGTTAGTATCAATTGCTAGACCTGTTTTTGAAGATGATGCAAAATGCTGCACTCACTTTCTCTTAGTACACAATTAATTCTTAAGTTCAAAGTCAGGAAGTTTTCCATATAAACTTGAAATTCAGAAAAGATGAAAAATACAACTCAGAATTATATAATTCTGGCTAAAGCAGTATGACCTTTAGCTAAACTAAAGCAACATTTCTTTAACAAAGATACATGTGAAAGCATAAAAAAGAGATTAGTATTACCATGAAAAGGGTCAGTTAAATTGTACCCAAATATGAATGATGTTAATCAAATCATTCATGTTCTGTAACTAATTTAGACGTTTCAAAGATCAAGATTTGGCACCAAAAAAAGAATTACCAAACTAATTATCTAGTTAAGGCTTAAGCATATTAATAATCTCAAAACGAAATTTTTAAAGGTAAAGTTTCACATGTATATATATGTGAAATATGCCCTGGATTGCTTTCAAAACTTACCACTGGATAACATGAACGATCAAGTTAACCTCAAAACATGATTTCCCTGAGAAAATACGTGAAAGCAAAGTATCAACCCTGATAGGAAAAGACTTGAGAACCAAATTGAGTACCTTGTATGAAACAAAGGCATCAAAACCTAATTCATTTAAGTTTACTTTTACGTAACAGTAAAACGATATTTGAATGCTAAAATTTGCACAGCAAGTTGACATATGATTAAAGTAAGATTAAAACAAAGCTACACATATATAAAAGTAGAATAAGAAGCACAAAAACCTGGACCACATTTAGGACTAATTCCTAAGCCTTGTAGCTAATAAGATTCCAAATTCCCAGATTGGACTACCATTTTTACCTTTCTGAAGCTTTCAACTTCCTTTCTTTTTCACCTCGGGCAATGATTGTCTGTACACTCATCCTACAATCAACAACCAAGCACCAAAATGGATAAATCTATTAAGTAAGCTGAAATTACACATACAAATTAATGAGCCAATTATAGATACAAACCCAGAATGGCCATGTAAAGTTATAAAAATAATGCCTACAGATGAAAAAGAAACATTTGATTGCAAATCACTTTGATCTTCATAAATACCAAAAATAGGAATCTCAATGGTTAATGGATAATATTAAAACAATACCAAATATATTGCCTGTATCTAGTAACATTACGCAAAAAGAAAAATTCAAATACTAAGTGATAATTAAGAGAAGGAGCAATAGCTATGATAACATGATCAAGAACTTTGTAAACTATTTAAAAGAAAATCGACCTGTAAGCAACATCACCATGTCATAGTTCATAACTCTTCCAAATGAAGATATTAATCTATCTGATTCAACACCAAACTTATTTTAAGAAAGCTGCCAAGTTTTGGGCACCATAAATACCATTATATCCGGTCGAACCAAACCAATATTTATTTTGCCGCTTGAGGCCAATTTACTTATTAGTGAACAATCTCAATCTGAGTATCCTGAGAATCAAAACTTTGAATCCGAGTTCTGCAATCATTCATGGTATTCTGTCATGAATGCATCCTCTTGAAGAGACCCATATTTCTTCTCTGTATCTTCCCTTCAAAAAAAAAGAGAGACACCGAGAAAAAACAGATTAGAAGCGGTAAAAAAAATGATTAAGGCTGCTTTTCCTTCACCTTCTCTGCCTCGCTCATTTTCCCTGTTTTCCTTCCTCTTTCTCGCGCTTCTGTCGATGAATGAAAACCCCTCAGTGTATCTTTCACTCAACTTCCTCAGTTCCCGTTTCTAAATTTCAGTTCTCCAAATCCTGAGGATTGTGAATCTAGATGGCAGCATGGTGAGGCATCATCATCAGAGGAATTTAAAAGAAAAAAGGTAAATGAAGAAGAAAGGGGAGAGACGGAGAGGGAGTTTGAAAGAGAGATGAATGAAGAAGAAAGAGAGAAGAAGAGAGAAACCGACGGGAGAGTAAAGTTTAAAATCTAAACTGAAATGGACGATTATTATGATTAGATTAGATTGGATATATATAATTAACGGTGATGATAGAGAGACTTGGCATGGGTATGTGTCAAGCAAAGAACTGGGCCACGTTTCTTCATTGGTTAAGTGGACATTGCATTTGAATAAAGAGTTTTGATAGCCGGCCGCACGATTATGTCAGAGCAACTGTGAACGTTGGTTGACAATACAAAAGATGTTATCAGTTGACTCAAAATAACTTGCTACCTGTTGTAAGGGAAGAGAGAAGGTAAGAAAATGAAATATTGAAAGAAAAGGGAGAGAGAGAGAGAGAGAGAAGATTACAATAAGACATAAGACGTGGCTATTGGCTAAGCTGAAAATATACAAAAAGGAAGTACATTGGTCAAAGTGATCAAGTTAGGCCGAATGCCCTCCCTTAACATCAAAGTGATCGCCACAGAGTCCTGTTCATGAACGTATATAATTGAGTTCCACGAAAAAATATCCCTCTCATCCATAATTTCAAAAGTCTTCAATTAATGCTTCACAAACACGCCTACACTTACCATACATATCATATCAATCAAAGCATTTGCACTACAATGCTTGAACCATACCCAATTTTTACAACAACCGCATGAATTGCCCTTCCATTTACATCCCCCATTATAGCAAAAACTGACAATAACATCAATGACCGTGAAACTACACATTTGAACTGCTTCTGAACACATCTTCCTAAGGCCATCTCCAAAAAAACGGCAAAACACTAAATTGGTGTTGAAAAAGGTAAAAAAACCACTCCAACGAGATGACATATTTCAACTTCCAAGATGCACAAAAATAAAGGATGAATAGTATTGCGGCAAATTTGCTGCTGAACTATTCATCAAAACGGCAAAAACCAACATTTTTTTATATTATTTTAATCAATTGCTTTAATTACATTTATATCCTTTTTATATTTTATAATTTATATTTGGATTTATATTTACATTTATATATTGAATAATCACAAAAAAATTATATCATTAGAAAGAGTTAATTGAGACCTTTGAAACAAGACCAATATTGAATATGTTTTTTTATAATTTTTTAATAATTATTTTTAAGACTTAATTTTGGGGTTAAAAATTCAATAATTTAACAGAAAAAAGTTATAGAATAAAATAAGGTTGTAAATAATATAGAATAAAATAAGGGGTTAATTATTTTTATGAATTAATAATAAGGTTGTAATAAGGTTGTAAATAATGTAGAATAAAATAATATTTAACACCAATTTGGTGTTGAATACATTGGAGAGTAAAAATTTTGGTGTAAAGAATATTCTAAAAAGATGCCTTTTTAGCACTAAAATGGTGCAATTTTTGGTGCTAAACATTGGAGATGCTCTAAATGTTGATAGTTTAGAATGTTGGTAATTAAATATATATGATTATTTACCAATATAATTTAGTTGATGAAAAGTCATTAATGAATATTGTGATTATTCATGAATCAAGAGATGAATATTGTAATTATTCATGAATCAAGAGTTCTCTTGTGAAAATATATGTATTTGTTTAAAGTTGTGTTTATGAAAAGACACATTGGTTCATCAACTATATAAAGGACCTCTACATTGCTATTTAAAGAAGTAGAAATGACATGAGAAAAATAGAGAGTCTATTAACTATTTTCACTGCTTATGATTGGAGAGTTTGTGACTTTGTTGTATCCTAGAGGGAATAAAACCCTTTAAGAAAGTGACTTCCGTCACGCCTCGAAGTCGTTTCATTTCTTCTTTCTCCTCCTTCAACAATATTTTACAACAATTTAAAGGGTTTTATTCGAAACTTTATGTTTCATTATTATGAGGGTGGAAGAAAACAAAATTGGAAGCATGAAACTCCAAGTAATTGAATTAATCAAATAGTTGCAATGTGTGGCTATCAAAGACATGGAGACTCTCATTCTGATTTATTAAATAGACAAAAGATTTGATTGATTGGTTACAGAAAAGAGTATGTACATGCAAACTCCATAAGGTAAGGCCCTAAACTTGGCCTAATTATGATCTTATTTTATCACAAATATTATTGTAAACATATATGAAAGCCATGAACTTTATTTCGAGACTTTTTGAAATTAAGTTATTTGACTACCGTTTTAAGGTCATGAATTTAATGCTATATATTATGGTCTCAAATGAAAGTATGCCCATGATTACTATTTTTTTTCTTTATGGCTTATCTTTTTTCATAAGCAGTTTTTTATGGCTTATATGTGTTGACTATTGAGAATTGAACTTTATTCTCTTTATTTGTGATAGTCGCAATAACTTTGAAAGTTAAGTCAATTTGATAATTTGAATTTGATCTTGATAATAATTAAGATATTTACCATAATATAGTTGGTACTCTCATGAGCGATTATTATTAAAGAAATCATGATATTACTTGATATATGCATATGTTCATGCTATATATATTTCTTTGAGATATTTATCATGATTCAGTTCTGATGCCATGAAATCATAGTAATGTTAATTAAGATAAATTGTATTTATATCTTGTGACAAAAGTGACTATTAATAGCAAATAAATTGAATGAATAAATAAGTAGTCACAAGGTACTTATGGCATTCTATTATCTTATCGGTGTTGCATATACTATGTGATTTATGAACAATTAGTATTAAATGATTTAGCAACCATGAATTTATATAATTTGGAGATATACTACTTGCTTTGCTAATTTTAT
>AWWV01016409.1:0-19209 GCA_001974805.1 Corchorus capsularis
CTATAGCATTCATAAATCTCAAGATATGTTCTACACCAAATCAATCAAAGTATGAACACATAAGATGAAGCATAGAGATAAGAAACGTATTTAAATAGAAAAATCTCAAATTATTAGGAACAAAAGTCTCACCATAAATTCATTGATCAAAAGTACCTAAGGAAAAGAAGTATAAAAGGTTTAGCTACTCATGGATTGCAAGCAATCCATGAGAGACTTACAATATTTGGAGGCCGGCTGCCTCCTCCCTCTCCTTGACGGCGCAAGACCTAGAAAACTAGGGCAAATTATGTAGAAAAGTATTATGAGAGGTTCACTAGGGTTCTAGACTTAAGAGGGTATTTATAGAGGTGGCTTAGGGCTAATTTAGAGCTTAAACAAACCCTAAGGACGTGCTGGGCTGCTCTCCAAGTCTTCAAGCTAGTCCAAATAAGAATTTGGGCTTAATTGGATCAATCCCGCATAAAAGGCCCAGGACAGTTTCTGTCCGCTAACTTCAGGGGCATTTTCGTCAATAAAAACATTCGAACTGGGTTTCGAACACTAAAGTTGTAGATCTTGGAGTTAGCTTTCCAACAACTACTCATACGCCTCAAACGGAGCTCTGGATCAAAAGTTATAGCCAAAATACAGAAAGGTCGCAAAATCTGGAAACAAGTGAAGAGGCTTCAAGGTGAAGACACGCATGATGGCATGCTTGGCGCGCGCATGACTGCAACTCGACTCCCCCTGGGTGCCCATGTAGATGGCTTGTGCGCCCAGGGCGTTGCTCTCAGCACCCATGTCACCAGCGCCCATATGCTTGCTGGTGGCATGTCCCGACTAGCGCTGGGCGCCCATGTGCTATGCTTGGCGCCCCATGAGGTTTGCCTCGCGACCCATGTACTCCAGTGCTTTGACACATCTTGACATGTTTTTTTGCCTGAAAATTCAACTTTGCTCCTTTGCTTCAAACTCTTGAAAATCAATCTTATGATGATAAAATTGACTCTTCAAGCTCTTCAACCACGAACATATTGGCTCCATTCTTCATCCAAATTGTCCTTGGAAAATATTTGTGCGAATAATTATCCAAAAAGGCTCCAAAAAGGTACAAAAATGGTGATTTTGCACTTTTCTTCACTTTAACACCTATAAACACAAATATACCAAATATAAGGCATAATCAAGCATAAAATACCCTAAAAGCATAGGAAAATGACTATAAAAAGATGCATAATTTTGGTCCGATCACTCCACTATAAATAGCCACCTCCTGTAACACAAATCACATACCTACATACCCTGAGATAATTTCACATAATTTCTTTTCTTTTATTTTTCTAGTTTTTTTTTTTTTTTTTGCAAAAAGACGAAAGGATTTATATTAAAAAGATCAAAATACAAGCAGTAAACAAAGAAGACAATAAGAGACATATAACTAAACTATCTAATAGGCTAATACAACTAAAATTTAAAGGGAAATAGGAAACAAAAAGCTAAAACTACAACACAACACATAAAGGTAAAATATAACACGTATGAAATTTTACTAAGACACATAAGAGCCAGGTGTAAAAGCAGGAAAGCATAGCACATATACTGTAACACGTGTATTGAAGCATTTGAGCAACCAACGGTGGAATTTGTCCTCTTGTAAAAATCCAGCCGTTCTTGAAGTTCCACAAATTCACCGATGGTGGATACCGATAACTCCGATTGAAGCACTGGACAACAAAACTTTCGGTAATCCTCTTCTAAGAAGAGGAAACATCCCTTTTTGAGGCATAAAACCATATGAATTTTATATTTAATCCAAACCTCAATCAAAATCCCCCGAAAGTTCCTGAATCTTTTCTTCTAATTGGATGAAAAACAAGGTAAGATTGAGAAGATAAAAACAGGAAAGGGGTAATTTGTTCTGGGCAACAAAGATTAAAAGATTTGAGAACAATAGATCATCCAATACCAGAACATTTCAAACGGTAATAAGACTTTGAAGAAAATTATCAGAAGAGATGAAGCAATAAGTGAACTTAAAGAGATGAGGAAACAGTGGGAGGAGCGGTATAAGTGAGGGAATCGGTGTGTATCTGGATCCTCCCTTTCTTCTGCAGAAGAACTTTGATTAAAAACAGAGTAAGTTGCAAGGGAATCCTCCTTGAAATCCTTCAAGGAGGAAAGGTTCAGATGGATCAAAACCTGCAAAGAGAACTGAGATAAAACAAACATATAAGTTTCAGAGACTTTCTCTTTGAAAATTCTTTCCTTCAAAGAGGGATGATGCTGATGGATCAAAACTGTAGGAAAGAACTCGGTAAGATGCTTATGAGAGAGCTGGGAACTCTCCGGATTAATTCGAAGAGATTTGAACTTTGACATCAAAACTTGTTTGATGGATGGAACTAAGATTAGGCTTTGTTGATAGATCTGAAAGGAAACAACGATTGATAGAGAGATGGGGGATAAGAAAAGAAGAAGCGGAGGATAAGGAGGAGGATGAGGCGGTGGGGGAGGAAGAGGAGGGTTGAGGCGGTAGAGAGAAGTCAGAGAAAACAACTTAGAGAGAGAACCTCAATCCCTTATTTACTAATTCCTTGAATTCCTAATTAGTGTATGCTTTTTGGGGGGATTGCAGTCAGCCAAAAGGAATTGTAAAGGATTTCTAGTTTTTCTTTAGTTTTAGGTTAAGGGTGTCGACACCCCTTCTTCTTGAAGAGGGGTGCGATATCCCTTGTGCTTCCAAGGAGGAGGATTTTGCCTTCAAGTTATGTAAGTTTTCTTATGCCGCTCATGGATTTTCCCAAATCCATGAGTAGCTAAACCCTTAATACTTCTTTTCCTTGCGTGAATTCAATCAATTGATTATGGTGAGATTTCTATACTTATAATTTAATATTGAATTTTAGATAGTAGTGAGAGTCTCTGTATTATTTTATGATCTTGACCCTTATTAATTTGGACGGCCGTCGATGAGGTAAGTTGATGGATCTATAGCTAGATCAAGCTTAGAATTAACCACTCATGTTTGATTGTATGTAGCAACTGAATGAGAATTACAACCTCCGTTCAAGAGATAAACTTGACATCGACCGAGAAATCCATTGATGCTTGGTTCTCATGTGTGAAAAATAATTGTTCTTAATGCTTTGTTCTTAGGTGGTTCTTAAGCCCCAAAAGGGAAATCAATTGCCAAAGGAATAATAGCGATAATTTAAGCCCCAAAAGGGAAATCTTATCCAATATACATGATAGATTTTATCTAGGCCAGTATTATCGAGGATAAGATATTGAATTCATCTTTTAAATCGAGGATCCATAGTTAATTTGATTGATTCATACCATAGGAGAAGAAGTATGCCTTTTAATTATTGTTTTCCTTATAAATTGTCCTAGATTTAGATTTAATTTACTTTGCTTTGTTTTTAGTTTAATTGCTTTCTTTTTAATTAATTTCTTTAATCCCCTGTTTTCTAAGTGATTTTTGGAAAAGATAAATTCTTTGGAAAAGATCTTCACAATTATAACCCTTCTCTGTGGAATTCGACCCCTACTTGCCCTAACTGTTCTAGTTAGTTTTTGTGGGGATTATTTTTATGATTGCTGACGACCGATCAGTGACCGAAGCCGAAATTACTCGAACTCGATCAACCCGACAAATTAATCCGAAATGACCCGAATTAGAATTAATTATATTTAAATTGTGAAACTAAAAATTGTAACGTAAATTAGCAAACATTATATATTTGATAGTTTTAGGGTTTATATTTGATGCACTGTCAGTGTATAAGAGCTATACACTGTCAGTCATCCCAAGCTGCCACCTCATTAAAATAAAATATTAAAATTGTCAAGGCCCTTAACAATAATTAAATATAAATTAGGATTTTAGTAAATAATGTACTTAAAATGAGGCAGTCTACTGGGAAAAAATTGCTTAACTTATCTCTTTAAATCGATCATCGTCTTCCTTCGTCCTCGGTCCTCACCCTCTCATCTCTTGCATCATCTCTGATATTTCTTAAAGCCATTTACTAATGTTTCTCAGGATACATCATATGATTTAGATCTTTCTTTGATTTTTGCTTTTGATTATATTAATTAATTCCCAAATATGAAGCTTTATGTGATTTTGTTTTCATCATCTCTCTGTATTTTTTTTTTCATACATATATTACAAAGATTGCTTGAAATTCATAGATCCCAATCAATTATTCAAGGAAAGAAAACCAATCCTTCTATTTTTACCATACTAGTATTCACTTCCACGTGCATTGCATGTGATACTCGTGTTTAAATTAAATGAAAATTACAATAATGATTGAAATTAATTATATATGTAGAGCTTTCAAATCTGATCCGAACCCGATAACTCGTCCAATCTGACATAATCCGATTTGATAAAAAAAAGTAAACGACCCAAACCTAACCTATTCAGACACGACAAACTGTAAATGCAGTTTGCTAAACTTCACCAGTGGTGGATTGTAAAATAAAATCGAATAATAAATATATTAAATAAATTTAAGAATTAAATATTAAAAAAATATGCTTTCTTGGTGCAAACAAAAAAAATTTAAGGCTGACCAAATTGACCTGAATCTAAACCTGAAAAATCCAAAACCCGAATGATCCGGAACCCGATTGACCCGATGTCAAAACTCGAATCCGCCTAACCCAAGACCTAGTAGACCTGAACCTAGATGAGTCGAAACCCGAATGACTCGAGAAAATTACCTGACTCATTTGACTTAGAACCATATTTAACCTACCAATACACACTACAAAAATAGAAAAACAAAATGAATCACAATAATTAGATTTTAAATAAATTTTTAACTTAATTTGTTTAAAAAGTTTGAATAGTTAATGATTAGCCAATTTATTTTTACTTTTAAACTTAATAATAATACTTTTATTAGCTCATATTATAATTGAAATGGATCCATAACTACCAAAAAAAATCTCCAATATTTTAAAGTAAAATGGTAAAAAAAAATTTATTAAAAATATTCAATTTAATCAAATAAAAATAGAGTTTTTAGTAGATTATTAATTGTAAAAAGTTTAATTTCTAAAAAAATTGTAAAAGAATATAATTTTAATAATTCTAATATATCTAAGATTTTTTAATTAAAATAGTAAAATGATAACAACAAAATAGTTATAAGGATATTAGATTTTAATTAAATAAAAATAGAGTTTTTTTTTACAAAAAAATAAAAATAGACTTTTTAGTTGAGTAAAACTATAAAAGTATATTTAAAATTTTCTAATACATCTACGTTTTTTTAATTAAAATCGTAAAATGGTAAAAATGATATGGTTATAAGAATGTGAGATTTTTTTTTTAATTATACAGCAAGCAATATATCAAGCAAAAAATTAATTATAGGTCAAATAAAATAATTGCACATTAGGGAAATAATAAATTTTAATCATAATACATTATTATAAACTATCAAATAGTAAGATGTCAATCATAATAACTTTTTAAATTAGAATGGTAAAATAAAATAATTATAAAATATTGAATTTTTTTGAGATAATAAAATATTGAATTTATTTAAATGAAAATAATGTTTTCAATAGAATAAAACTCTATATTTTGAAAACAAAAATAGTAAAATGGTAAAAATAACGCAATTATAAAGATATTAGATTTAATTGAATAAAAATAGAGTTTTTAGTAGAATAAAACTATAATAGTTAAGTAATGGCATTTAAGAAATATGTTTGAATAATAAGGGTATAATGGTCGATTCAATTAGAAAAATAAGGGTATAATAGTCGATTCAAAAGTTTCTCATAACTCGTACTTTTATATATAGTATAGATAATGGCTTAACAAAGGATATAACAAATTAGATGGAGAAGGAAAGGCTGCAACAAAAACAATCAAAGAGTTTTATGTATGACCGGGCCACAAATAACATGGTAAAAGGATAAAAGAGAGCTAAATCCTTGAACTCTTTAGTCTTTACCTTGTTTAAGAGAGAAAGGCCACGGTACAGTGGAGAGAGAAAGGGGCGAGAGAGATGGGGGAGGGGGAGGGGGAGAGAAACAAATTATCATATTATTATCTAATCTAATTAATTAAAAATTAAAATTTGCTAATATTTATTGTTAAGGACCTTAAGAATTTAATTTTATATTTTTAATGAGGTGGCAGCTCGTGGATGACTGACAGTGTATGGCTCTCTATACACTGTCAGTGCATCAAATATAAATCCATAGTTTTAATCCAATTTTCCCACATCAAATCTCATTATATTTATTGCTAATTTTTTTATTCTTTGATTGAAACTATACCATTAATATTGACTATAAATAATACAAGTTAGTTTTACTTTGATTATTAGAATTAAATTAATATTGTTCTAACTATTTAAATATTTATACTTTAATATTATTGATCATACCAAAATTATGCATCTTTTTATGGTTATTCTCCTATGCTTTTTGGGTATTTTAAGCTTTATTATGCCTTATATTTGGTATATTTGTGTTTATAGGTGCTAAAGTGAAGAAAAGTGCAAAATCACCAATTTTGTACCTTTTTGGAACCTTTTTGAATGATCATTTACACAAATATTTTCCAAGGACAATTTGGATGAAGAATGGAGCCAATATGATCGTGATTGAAGAGCTTGAAGAGTCAATTTTATCATCATAAGATTGATTTTCAAGAGTTTGAAGCAAAGTAGCAAAGTTGAATTTCAAGGCAAGAAGACATGTCAACTGGCGTTGGAGCACTGGAGCACATGGGGCGCGAGGCAAACCAGGTGGGGCGCCAAACTTGTCGCATGGGCGCCCAGCACCAGTCGGGCATGCCACCCAGCCAACACATGGGCATTGGTGACCTGGGACCTGAGAGCAACGCCCTGGGCGCACAAGCCATTGACATTGGCGCCCAGGGGGAGTCGGGGCCAGCCATGCGCGCACGCCAGACAGCCATCATATGTCACTTCACCTTGAAGTTTCTCCAATTGTTTCCAGATTTGGCGACCCTTCTGTATTTTAGCCATAATTTTTGATCCAGAGCTCCATTTAAGGCGTATGAGTAGGCGTTGGAAATTTAACTCTAAAAGCTACAACTTTCGTGTTTTGGTCGAAGCGCAGTTCGGACGTTTTCATGGACAAAAATGCCCCTAAAGTCAGCGGACAGAAACTGTCTTGGGCCTTTCTTGCGGGAATGATCCAATTGAGCCCAAATTCTTATTTGGATTAGCTTGAAGACTTGGAGAGCAGTCCAGCACGTTCTTAGGGTTTGTTTAGCTCTAAATTAACCCTAAGCCACCCTCTATAAATAACCTCTTAAGTCTAAAACCCTAGGGGGATGATAACAAACCTAACCGAACATATCATACACATCTTTTCTCTAGGTTTTGCGATTTTGAGGAGGAGGCAGCCGCCCACCTCTTTGCTTTGTAAGTCTCTCAGGGATTGCTTGCAATCCATGAGTAGCTAAACCTTTTATACTTCTTTTCCTTAGGTATTCTTGATCAATGAATCTTTGATGAGACTTTTGTTCTTAATAATTTGATTTTTCTGTTTGAATATGTTTCTTATCTCTATACTTCATCTTATGTGTTCATATTTTGATTGATTTGTGTGCGCAGCTTATCTTGATAGTATGAATACTATAGTTAGGTTCAGTTGGCTTAAGTTAAGTCGATGTTGGTCACAAGTGACAATTGAACTAGAAGTTCTAGATTGATTGGGATATCAAACCTTGTTGAAATCTTTAGGCCGAGATGGAAATGACGTAGGCAAGTTTGGTATTGATTTATCATGCATGTGGATAGGTAAAGCTTAATGCGTATTCTAAGGGTTGAAATAGACCTGCAATTAGAATATTTGTGATTAATTGTCAGCGAGATGCGGGTTAATCTTCATAGCATGTTGGAATGAGCATCACGTCTGATTCCTATACCAATTATTCAAATGGAGTTGTTTAAGATATTAAGAGGATTACTTTGTTTCATTGAAAATTGATGTCTACGTCTTAGGCTATATATCGATTTGGGATAATTTATGATTCTTAATTGATTGCAATTTAAGTCAAATTCATGTTTAGTGTCTATGATCCATGATTCAATTGATCAAATTACTTACCTAAAGGAGAAGAAGTATGCTTTTATCCCTTGATTTTCACTTTAATTATTTTCTAGTTATTTAGTTTAGATTTATTTAAATGTTTTTCTTGTTTAATTTGATAATTCAAAAATCCATAAAAATCTCTTTTTGGTGAGGTTTTCTTTTGTAAGATTTACCTTTGATTCGATCATACCTTCCCTGTGGATTCGACCCCTACTTGCCCTAGCTATTTGTTATTGGTTTATGGGGATTTATCTTGTGATTTGATCAACGACCGATCACAATTTTGGTGCTGTTGCCGGGGAAGGTTTAAGTAATTGAAGGCAAATTAATACTTAAGAATTTCTTACTCTTATCCTTTATATTTTTCGTTATTTCTCTTTTCAATTTTTAGTTTAGTTAATTTTTCCTTACTTTTTATTTTTCAAGTTACTTGTTATTGTTGGATTCTTTGTTCAAGTTCTTTTTAGGTGTTGTATGCCAAATACAAGGAATAGTAGTACCAAGGACTTAGTATTCAATTCTGAGTCTGAACGTACACTCTTTGCACTAAGGAAGGAGAATTTGCCTAGAAAGCAAGGAGGAGATTCGTCAACACCAAGTTCTCAAGCTAGCTCTCCATGATTCACCACTTCTTCTTCAAGTTTGGAATCACAATCCCCAAGAGAAAACATAGGCGAAGAAAACAACAACAATAGGACTTTGAGGGCCCTTGCTGCCCCAAATGTGACTACACAGCGCTTAGCAATTCAATATCCAACCAATGAAGAAAATTTTGAGATCAAGTCTGGATTCATTCAATTATTGCCAAAATTTCATGGTATGCCTGGAGAAGATCCACATCGACATCTCACAGATTTTCAAATTGTTTGTTCATCCATGAAGATGCAAGGTATTTATGAGGAGCAATTTAAACTTAGAACTTTTCCTTTTACCCTTATGGATCGTGCAAAGGATTGGTTGTACTACATGCCTAGTGGTTCAATCACTTCTTGGACGAGCCTTAAGAAGTTGTTTTTGGAAAAATTCTTTCCTGTTCATAAAGCCTCAAGCATTCGAAAGGAGATAAGTGGAATTAAGCAATCCCAAGGCGAGACTATGTACGAGTTTTGGGAACGTTTCAAGAGGTTGTGCTCAAGTTGTCCAAATCATCAAATTCCTCAACAATTGCTTATTCAGTATTTCTATGAGGGTTTACTCACATTTGATAGATCTTCCATAGATTCTGCAAGTGGAGGGGCTTTCATCGACAAGACTCCCACCAATGCTTGGACTTTGATTGAAAATATGGCCTCCAACACACAACAATTCGGTACTCGAGAGAGTTGTGCAGAAAGAGATGGAAACATTAGAAGAATCAATGAAGTCTCAACCCATTCCTCTACATTGGAGCAACGAATTGAAGAAGCAAATCAATAAATTGCTTTGCTCACTGATTTGGTCAAATCGAACTTATCAAGTGTGTCAAAGGTTTGTGGAATTTGTTCATTAGGACATCACACGGATAAGTGCCCTAGTTTGGTCGAAGATGATGTTGAAGAAGTCAATGTTTTAGGAATGCAAGAGGGATTTCAAAGGAAGCAAGAACCATTTCCAAGGAGCTACAATTCTTATGGGAACCAAGGTGCTTATCAAGCAAGGCCAAACAACTATCCAAGGCAATCTTCACACTATTCTGAGTGAATGCAACAAATGAGAGAGACCATGGAGCTCATCAAGAAGCAATTAGGTCAATTGGCAAGTGATGTGAGTTAGCTAAAAGCACAAGGCCAAAACAAGATCCCTTCTCAACCCAAATTTTCCCCTAAGGAGAATGTGAATGCTATTACCTTGAGAAGTGGAAAGGAGTTGGAAGAACCATATCCAACTAAGCCTACGATGGATGAAGGGACAAGCAATGAAGAAGATGAATTGCATGTGCTAGTGAAGGAGATCAAGATTGAAGATGATGAAACCAAAGCCAAAGAAACTTCTGTGGTCAAGCCCAAATTGGATTCAAATAAGGAACCTTTTCCAACCAAGTCAAGGAAATCAATGAAAGAAGATGAAGATCAAGACATCTTGGACATTTTTCGAAAGGTCGAGGTCAACATCCCACTTCTTGATGAGATTCAACAAGTGCCAAGGTATGCAAAGCTTCTTAAGCAATTGTTTACAAACAAGAAAAGGTTGCAAGGTAAGTTGAATGTTGGAGCAACAGTTTCTGCTGTTTTGCAAAGACATTTACCTCCAAAATGCAAGGATCCTGGCATGTTTTCAATTACTTGTTCAATTGGAAATACAATCATTGATAATGCTATGCTTGACTTAGGAGCATCTTTAAGTCTCATGCCTTATTCTTTCTATCAAACTTTAAAAATTGGTCCTTTAAAATAAACCGATGTTGTTCTTCAATTGGCTGATGGATCTTTGGTACATCCCAAGGGTGGGCTAGAGAATATTTTGATTAAAGTGCAACATTTAATTTTTCCTATTGATATTTTTGTTATGGAAATGGAAGGAGAAATTACAAAGGATCAATGCCCTCTTTTATTAGGAAGGCCTTTCCTAAGGACTTCTCACACCAAAATCGATGTTTTTGATGGCTCATTGACGATGGAGTTTGATGGTGATGTAATTCATCCCAAACTTTCATCAAATTTATCTTTGAAAACTAATGATTTTGTTTGTGTAGTTGAAAAGTGGGTAAAGAAAGAGTTAGGTACAACATCTTCAACCATGACAAGTGAGTAACTTTCAAAGCGGAGGCAAAGGATTACAAGCTTTCGACAACGCAAGGATGAGAATTTCCACCTAGCTTGAGAGAGATTCAAGGAACTTTGTACCGATTGCCCTCAACATGGCATTTCACAACAAGTTTTGATCGAGTGCTTCTATCAAGGATTAGAAGTTGATGATCAACTTCTTGTGGATAGCATCAACAACATAGCCTTGTGTGATAGATTTGTTGAAGACGCATATGAAGCATTGGAAGCTTTGACTCAAGCAATTGCACCTCCAAGTTGGATCAAGAAGAAAAACAAAGAGAAGCTTGGAGAAAGAGGCAAAATTTCCAACAACACGCGTGAAGATATCAACAAGGAATTGAAGGAAGCTCGAGAGAAGTTACTCAAAATTGATGGAGCTATAATTGAACTTTTCAAAGCCATGAGTGACATTCTCAACATCACCGTGAAACTTTTGAAGGAGCACACTCAACGTTCCTTCACCAATGGAGAATAGTCCACGAGGATGTCTAGCCAAAGACAATAAATGAAGGTGCTAATTGGGAGGCAACCCAATACACTAACATCTATCCTTTTCTTTTGAATTTTCTTTTTTCTTAGTTATAGGTCATTTTGCATTTTCAATTCAAGAGAATCAATCAAGCAATGGAGACAAGGAAAGGAAGCCACATGAAGAGCAATTGGAGCTTACAATTTGCAAAAATAGAGAAGCTTTCTTGAACTTCAATCTCATTTAATTTCCTATGTTTGATTGATTGATTGATGCATATCAATTAATTTTCTTGAATTGAATGTTTTTCCATGCATATTATCATTGTACAATTGTCTCATGCATCTCATACATATAGACTCTTAAGTGATAAGAACATAAGGTCAATCTCTTGATGGTCATCAAGTGGAATTTTTGGTGAAATCAAGTGTTTTTGGATTGAAGAAATTTGGAATATGGTAAGATTCTTGAATGGTAATTGAGTTGAAGTTGGAATTGAGTTTGGTAGCAAAAATTGCAATTGGAAGCAAAAATGAGGAGCCAAACCCGATCCTAGCTGGGCCCCCATGCCGTAAGCCTGGGCACCCAGCTGAACAGCCCCAGCGCCCAGCCGCTAAGGCCAGTGTTGGAGGCCAACGTTGGCCGGGCGCCCAGGCGCTTTACCTGAGCACCCAACCAGATGGCTTGGGCACCCAGGTGCCGCGGGCTGTACGCGGACAGTGCCACGCACCCATACTCATGCCGAGCCTTCCAACTCACAACACCCATCACCTATCTCAAACAC
This sequence comes from Corchorus capsularis, assembly GCA_001974805.1. Lineage (NCBI taxonomy): Eukaryota > Viridiplantae > Streptophyta > Magnoliopsida > Malvales > Malvaceae > Corchorus > Corchorus capsularis. The sequence goes on from AWWV01016409.1 coordinate 12,080, forward strand.
TATAAATACCACCCAACACCCACTTCAAACCCTTCAACACCCACCTTCATCAAAAACCCACTCAATTTTCTTTTCTCTTGCCTACATTCACATATTCACTCACTTTAATCTTCAAATTTCACTACTTCATCACTTACAAATTATTTCTTTCATCTTTTTATCACCACAAACACTTACCCATTAGATTTTCCAACACTTTTTCCATCAAATCCATCAATTCTTCAAATTTTCAAGTTTTGGGAAAGTGGTTGTTTTCTTTGGATTCTTGTTTGGAGTGATTAGAAAGGAGATAAGAGATAGTTTGGAAGTTGATTGGAGCATTTTAGAGCATTGGGGAGTGCTACATTGGATCTTAAAGAAAGATTTTTCAAGAAACCCTACAAGGTAACCTAGTGCCCACCAAGTGTTCGAGAAAATGTCAAGAAGAGTGAGAGCAAGAGCATCAACATCCCAAGCCGCACCAATTGAGGAGGAAACCACCATACAACCTTTCCTTTGTGTGCCACCACCCATATTTGTTGATAATGAGTGTCAAGAGTGGTATGGAGCAAGGTATCACAACTCTTTCATTATAGAAAAAGTGCTTCCAACCAACATTGATCAAGAACTTGGAGTTAGCCCATTGTTTGTCAATAGAGGTTGGGGATCACTTCTTCAAGTAGATGGATACTACTATCCCAATTTGGTGAAGCAATTCTATGCCAACATGGACAAGGAGCGTGAAGGTTATTCCTACACCATCAACACAATGGTCAAAGGTAAGTACATTGTAGTTGATGAGGAATATCTATGCCGTTTACTTGGTTTGAACAATGAGGGTAGTATGTTCTATTTTACTTATGTTAATGGAGAGCAAATGACCGCCACCGAGAGGACATGGAAAAGGGATGGTGCTTTAAGGAGGTTTGACATTCCTCTTGGTATGGATAACCAAGGGAATAGAGAGGAAAGAGTTAAATACATGGAACCAAGGGATAGACTTATATGTTACTTGTTGCATCATAATGTCATTCCTAGGAGTAGTAACAAGCATAAGCTTCGCATTGAAGACTTCTATGTTGTAGACAAGCTTTGCCATGGACTAGGTCATTGTAATGGAATACCAATGGCTAGGTTATTACTCTCAAGGATGTGGGAAGTGGTTCATTCTTCACATGAAGATAAGGCATTTGTTTTCCCATTGTTGATTAGCAAGATTTTGGTCAATGAAGAAATTGAAGTCGATGGTGAGTATTGCTTCAACAATGAAGACAATGTCATTGATGTGAATTGTTTAAGTCATTTGGGTTTAAGGAGGAGAGTTATTGCCAATGAGGTACATTGGTACAATGTGCAAAGAAGGACAAGGACTTGAACAATCACAAGGGACAAGACAACCATCCTTGGAAGTTGATGAAGAAAATTTCCAAGAGCTTCCTATGAGAGAATTTCAACAACTCATGGTTCGAGAGATGAGGCAACATAGGAGTGAAATGAGAGCTTACATGGACCGAATGGAGGACACCATACCTGATTCCATGGGCCAAAGGAGGCCAAGGAGAGGCTATTGATTCTTATCCTTAGGATGTCATATGTTATGAACTCTATTATGTTTTGCATTTTTATCATGTCATTTCATGCATTTGTATTTGTTCTATTTGGATCTTATGTAGGACTTAAGTGTTTGGATGCTATGATTGATACTATGTTTGATTAATTTGCTTAGATTGAGCATCGACTTTCTTGGTGAATTAATTCTTGCATGTGTTCAATTAATTGGATTGCCCCACTTATTGTGTTTATTGGTTGCTAGTGAGTGATTATTTGATTTGTCTAGAACCCAAATTTCTTCTTTATAAGTCAAATTGTCATTTTGCACTTACTTGTCCAAAAATTTCAAAAAAAGGTCATTGAAATTTTTGTCAAATTACTAGCACATCACACATTGAAGACAATGTGTCTTTTAAGTGTGGGGGAGGAATTAGTCTATTTTCAAGATCCTATTTTCTTTTCTATCTTATTGATTAGAGACAAAATTTTCAAAATTATTGAAGAAAATTAAAATTTGTTTTGTATTTCTATTAAGTTTTGATTTAGTTTCCATGAGTATAGTCTTTTGTAATATTAATTTGGTTTGGATACTGATGGGTGTCGTTTACCACCAAAAATAAATTACTAAACCTTCCTATAGATAGGGCAAGTCTAGGTCGATCCTCAAGGAGTTGTTCACTAACTACTTTCTAACAGGAAAATAAATCAGGGGAGTTTTGAATAATTGAAAATAAACTATGAACTAAAATTGAAATAATTAAACTAAATTGCAAGTAATTAAAATAGAAGAAAGATAATTATAAGAAGACTTCCAATCCCAAGCTTGACTAATTAGGTTGACCTGATCATTGAAACAAAAGAAGTTAACATATTCATCAAAATAGAAGACGTAGATTGACAACGAACGCTAATCAATCCCATGAATTCACCACAATACTAATTAAAGCGAACGCTATTAACTAGCCTAATTGAGGTCCTAACCCTATGGCAAACGCACAAAGAATTCAAGGTTCAACAACATTAAGTTTAGTGAATTTTAGCCTTCACAAATAACACTCCCCAAACGGGCGAGCATTCAATTTGCATCCATAATTCCCTAGTGAGTTCTAGCTATCTTTCGATAACCCCTCCCATTCACTAGTTACTACCATGTGAAATCTAACCAAACGGTATAGAATTCCAACTAGCAATAGATTTACAATCCTAATTTATAAGTTGCGCACCCAAATTAACAAGAATTATAAAAGCATAAAAATAAATCCGGAATTATAGAATACTAAGATAAATATTCAATTTAAGAACAATTCTCACAAATCAACCCATTAGTTTAAGCAAGGAATTGGAAATAAGAAAATTAGCTACTCATGATATTGGGAATAAAAACACAATTATCAATTGAATTAATAAAACCCAAAGACTTAGAAGAGAAATAGAACCAATTTTCTTGAGTCTTCAATTAAGGAAGAAGAAGAGGAAAATAATCGTCACAAAAGGAGAGGAAAGTTGCGCCACCAATTCTGCCCAAAAGAAAGCTAAAGAGATGGATGGCATTTTTACAACTACAAGTGCCTTTAAATAGGGCTACAATATTACTACTCCTAATTAGCTAAGGAAAAGTTTCATAGAATAATCCAATTACTAAAAGGACTAGGAGTCTAGGACTAATTTGGACCCATTAAGCCCAAATAAAGGTAGGAAATAATCTTAGGAAAAATAAGGAGTGAAACCCAAAGAAAATAGAATTTTCTTGCTAAAATTCGTAATCTGTCCAGGAGCCTCCCCGTGCGCGGCAAGGGTACCTCCCCACTCTCGGGAAGCCTCAGAAGGTTATTTGCTTCCAGGAGCTTGACAGGTTCGGCATGGGTGCCTCCCCACTCACGGGGAGCATCAGGAACTTCATCTTGTTCTTCTTTGCTTGAATTCGGATTCCCTTGTTGTCCATTCCGTAATCAAGTCCCGAGATCCGAATAGCTTCTCCAAATACTTCACTAAATCACCTTGAATTGTCCTATTTCATCATTAGAATCTTCTAAAGTACCTATAAGACAAAAACAAAGCAACTAGGTAGAAATAAAACAAGATAGGCATTAATATTATACAAATTAAGCATGAGAAACTAAGTAAAATATATGCCTATCAAATTCCCCCACACTTAAGTCTTGCTAGTCCCTTAGCAAGCTAACTAAATAGAACACTAAAACTAAAACTAAAGCAAGTATTGATTCCACTTTCGTAGGTGTACGGCGGCACTTAGCACGTGACGCAAGCCTTTAAACCTTTAATCGAAGACATTAAAGGAGGAGTTATAGTCTCCTGAGAGTTTACTTAACTAGAACGACACCCACAAACATTTAGGATATAGACATTAGAGAAATCTTTCTAGTGTTTTGAAAGAGATTTACACTCACAAAGGTAGCAAAAACAATATGTTCAAAGCCATTCAAGTAAGTTTCAATATCATTCAAACAATTCAAAACAATTTTCCAATCAATACCTAAGCACCTTCAAATCTCAATCTAGAAGCAACAAGTAAATAAGCATTCCATCATCATAGACCAATGAACATTCAAGTGCATACTCAACCAAAATTTGTAATTCCATCCTATCAATGAGGCAAAATAATAACCACCAAAGATTTTAAATAAGCTCATAGGTGAAACTAAGTCTTAAATATTTTCGGGGCTACTAGCCCATCACATCCTCCACTAGTGCCTTTGAATTGATTTGCTTAATTGCTTGGCACTTTGAACTTGTTTGCACGCTTCTCTTTTTGGTGCTTATTTTTTCTAGAGAGACAATACTTCTTCACTTCTTTACCATGCCTCTTATCCTCTTTTTCCTACCTTATTACTCCATTTTTTTAGAGTGACAACTATGGTAAGATCGGAAGTATCTCTTTTCCTCTATACAACTAAACATCCCCCTATACTGCTCTTGTGAATCACTTTGAAGTTTAGGGGATCTTAGATTGCTTTCTCTTGACTCATATAGAATGGAATACAAGTTCAGGGAATAAAATCACTTCAAAGTCCATTTTTCATACTAAAAATTACTTATCACTTGCTAAATTTTGAAAGAGAAAAGCCTTTACTCAAAATCTTTTGGAAAAAGTTTAACATTACTTGTCCATCTCATCAACAAACTCAAAATAACTATTGAAAACATTGTAAAAGCTTTTCATTCATGCAAAAACTAATCCAAAATAGTTCGAAAAATACTCTCCATGTCTTGATTCTAGGATCTAAAACTAATAGATTACCCCCCCCCCCCACACTTAAATTACACATTGTCCTCAATGTGTGCATAGAATGAATGCTCAAATCACAACAATGAATGAAAAGCACATATTGAAACGATGCATACATATGGGTGGTTAAACATTCATGCAATTCCAGAAACATAAATAAAACATATGCAAAACAAGCATTAAGCATTTTAATAGAACATTAGTCGACTAAAACATCATCCTTAATCAACTAAAGTTCAATTTATTCATTCAAATCATGCTTTGCATCAAAAGATCAAACTTGCATAAAAGAAAGTAATCTCTAGATCCTTTACACTACATGATATGCAAAATAAAAGAGAAAATAAAAAACTAAGAAAAATAGAACTATATGCAAGAAAGGAGAAAAGGAAGAAAAAGTAAAAACACTCCCCTGAATACACGATGGTCGAAGGAGCCTCGCAAATTTTGTATGAGATCGGAGGATCTGGGGCTCCTCGCTCTCGTCAAGGGGGCCTTGCCGCAAGCGTCAAGCCTCAGAGCTGACTTTGGCTTCATTGTTCACTTTTTCAACCTGTTCACCATGAAATAAAATAAAACAAATACAATAAAAAGAAATTAAAAGTATCTAAAATTGGGTTGCCTCCCAAAAGCGCTTTTGTTTAATGTCGTTAGCTCGACATATCCAAGAGTGATCAAGGAGTTGGTGGTGGTGGGTGAGTGGGATCATCAAGTTCTTGGAAGTCCTCGACATAAGCCTTGAGTTCCTTATAAAATGGTTTCAATCGGTGCCTGTTGACTTTGAGAATTTGAGATGACTTGGGATCTCTAATTTCAACCACTCCATGGGGGTATATTTTCACCACTTCATAAGGTCCATCCCACCGAGATCGGAATTTACTTGGAAAAAATTTAAGACGCGAGTAGAATAGCAAAACTTTTTGACCTACAAAAAATGACTTCTTATTGATCATGTTGTCATGCCACTTCTTCGTCTTGTCTTTGTAAATGGCTGCATTCTCAAAGGCATCATTCCGAATTTCTTCCAACTCTTGGAGTTGAAGCTTTCGATGCAAACCAACCTCATCAATGCCCATATTACACTGCTTCTTGGCCCACCAAGCTTTATTCTCCAACTCCACTGGTAAATGACAAGCCTTACCATTCATCCCACTATGCAAAACAAGTTCTTCCCCATCATCATTATCAAGCAGCAAAGTTTGATCCACTAATGTATTTACAACATCAATAGAGAAAACAGCGTGTACATCACTAGGATAACGCATAGCTTCAAAGATATCAAACCGGATTACATGGTTGTCAAATTCCATAGTCAAGATTCCCTCATACACATCAATCTTGGTCCTTGCAGTGCGAAGGAATGGTCTCCCTAGCAGCAAAGGAATAGGTCGAAGATCAAGCTCATCCTCCTCCATCTTAAGCACATAGAAATCAGCTGGGAAAACAAACTCATTAACTTGCACAAGTACATTCTCAACAACCCTTTCGGGATAAACGTTAGACCGGTCGGCAAGTTGAATAATCACACCGGTTTCAATCAAAGGACCAATATTAAGTTTAATGTAAATTGAGTAAGGCATAACATTAATTGAAGCACCTAAATCACACAAAGCCTTCTCAAACTTCTTATCTCTTATTGTACAAGGGATAGAAAATGAACCTTTATCCTTGCACTTGACTGGCAGTTTCCTTTGAAGGATGGCGGAACAATTCTCATTGAGGCTTACCCTTTCATTCCCCTTACGCTTCCTCTTATTAGTGCAAAGATCTTTCAAGAACTTAGCATAGCGAGGAACTTGTTTGATAGCTTCAATGAGAGGGATATTAACTTGCACTTTCTTAAAAGTCTCCCAAATTTCATTGTCAACATCCTCTTTGGTCTTCTTAGCTAATCTAGATGGGAAAGGGGGAAGGCAAGCATTAGTCTTGACATTGGATTTAGGAGGTTTAGAGTTCACCTGGCCCTTAGAAGTTAAGGAATTATCATTGGAGGATTCTGATGCTTGCCGTGATTGGCAAGGGGGCTTGCTGGGTGCGACAAGGTCATTGTCTTCGTCATCTAAGTTTCTGGGGCTCCCCGCTGATGTCAAGGTAACCTCCTCGTTCACGTCAAGGGGCTCCCTACTAGTGGCAAGCTGACCTCCCCGCTTGCGGCAAGCATTAGGGAACGAAATCTCCTTATTTCGCACCAAAGTTTCACGCTCCTTCTCCGATTCTCGAAGATCACCAACTTGCTTGCCACATTTCAAAGTAATTGCTTTAAGATCTGCCCTGGGGTCAATTGTTTGAGATGGAATTTTCCCAGAGATTTGATTTTCTAATCTACTCACGGCATTAGCAAGTTGTCCTATTT
>AWWV01016410.1:0-13375 GCA_001974805.1 Corchorus capsularis
TTTTGCAAAAGCGCCTCCATATTTGAGTTCTGCCCTTGATTCCCCTGTTGACTATGAACATTCTGTTGAGCAAGTGGAGGTTGGTAAGGAGGTCTAATGGCATTGTTGGGGTTACCATATCTTAGGTTTGGGTGTTGCTTATACCCAGAGTTGTAAGTGTCAGGATATTGGTCATATTTCCTTTGTTGGGGACCCTGATATCCAACTACATTGGCTTCTTCGACTTGGTCATCAAATAGAGTAGGACAAGCATCAGTAGGATGTTCTTTTGAAGCACACAAACCACATACTCTTCTATTGTTGCCCATGCCCATTTGTTCCTTCACTAAGGAAGTAAGTTGAGAAATTTGTTGTTCCAATCGAGATGTGTTGATGCTTGCCTCCTTAACCTTATGCACCTTTCTCTCATCAACCCCATACCCATGTGAAGACTTAGCTTGAGCTTCTATAAGCCTCCTAATCTCATCAGTGTTTTTCTGAAGTAGATCTCCACCAGCGGAACAATTAAGTAATCGCTTTTCCAACAAAAAAGTCCATTAAAGAAGGAATGCATCAATTGGAAATCGGAAAACATGTGGTTAGGACAACTTCCAACCAGCCTATTGAAACGATCCCAATACTCATACAAACTTTCACCTTCCTTTTGCTCAATACCAGCTATTTGCTTCTGAATCAGGGATGTTTCTGTGGCAGGGAAGTACTTCTCAAAGAATGCCGAAAGAAGATCTGCCCAAGAATCAATGCTACCAACCGGTAAATCTTCTAACCAATCCCTTGCTGCCCCTTCAAGTGAGAGAGGAAAAGCCCGCATTCTAACTTGATCCTCATCAACTCCTGCAGGTCCCGTGGAAGAACAAATCATCAGAAAACGCTTGATATGCTTTATAGGATCTTCCTCAGGCAATCCATTATAGTTAGGCAACAAATGAATAAATCCTGTTTTCAATTCGCATGGAGCATTTAGCCTATTATATTGAATGCAAAGAGGTTGATCATTCAAGTTAGGAGCCATGATCTCCCTCATAGGCCGATTATCCACCACTCTTGCTGGGGGAGCTATAGGAGGTGGTGGAAGGTCATTCCGATTCCGAGGGGGAGGAATCGCTGCTGGATCTCCAACCTGATTATCTACTCCATCTGGATTTTCTTCATGAGGATTTGCCACTCTATTTTGATTGTCCATCCTTTGATGACTTTCTCGAATCACTGCTCTCCTTTGTGAGTTTCGATTATGCACAAACCTTTCGACCTCAGGGATTATTTCGTATTCAGGTGGTAATCCCTCTGTTCTACGGGTCATGCACTACCTGAAAGCCAAATAGATAAAAACCAAAACAAACAAAAGAGAGTAATAATAACAATAAAATAAAATAAAAATTTAACTAAACTAAACTAAGAGAAAAGTAGCTAATCTACTTAACTCCCCTGCAACGGCGCCAAAATTTGAAGGATGTCATTTACCACCAAAAATAAATTACTAAACCTTCCTATAGATAGGGCAAGTCTAGGTCGATCCTCAGGGAGTTGTTCACTAACTACTTTCTAACAGGAAAATAAATCAGGGGGGTTTTAAAATAATTGGAAATAAAGTATGAACTAAAATTGAAATGATTAAACTAAATTGCAAGTAATTAAAATAGAAGAAAGATAATTATGATAAGAATTCCAATCCCAAGCTTGACTAATTAGGTTGACCTGATCATTGAAACAAAAGAAGTTAACATATTCATCAAAATAGAAGACGTAGATTGACAACAAACGCTAATCAATCCCATGAATTCACCACAATACTAATTAAAGAGAACGCTATTAACTAGCCTAATTGAGGTCCTAACCCTATGGCAAACGCACAAAGAATTCAAGGTTCAACAACATTAAGTTTAGTGAATTTTAGCCTTCACAAATAACACTCCCCAAACGGGCGAGCATTCAATTTGCATCTATAATTCCCTAGTGAGTTCCAGCTATCTTTCGATAACCCTCCCATTCACTAGTTACTACCATGTGAAACCTAAACAAACGGTATAGAATTCCAACTAGCAATAGATTTATAACCCTAATTAATAAGTTGCGCACCCAAATTAACAAGAATTATAAAAGCATAAAAATAAATCCGGAATTATAGAATACTAAGATGAATATTCAATTTAAGAACAATTCTCACAAATCAACCCATTAGTTTAAGCAAGGAATTGGAAACAAGAAAATTAGCTACTCATGGTATTGGGAATAAAAACACAATTATCAATCGAATTAGTTAAACCCATACACATGAGAAGAAGAAAAAGAACCAATTTAGAGAAGAAGTTGTTGCCCCAAAGAGGAGAAATAACGCAGCTCCAAAAATTGCTCCAGCCAAAAGAATAAAGAGAGAGCTACGTTTTACATCTAAAGTGCCCCTTATATAGGGCTTACCTAAATCCTATTTAACTTAGGAAAATTTAAAGACTTTAGCAAAATAATCCAAGTACTAAAAGGACTATAACTAGCTTGGACCCATTAAGCCCAAATAATAGTAGGAAATAATTAAAGGGAGAATAAGGAGAAAAACCCAATGAAAATAGGATTTTTATGTTGAAATTCGTAATCTGTCCAGGAGCCTCCCCATACGCGGCAATGGTACCTCCCCACTCTCGGGGAGCCTCAGAAAGTTATTTGCTTCCCGGAGCTTGACAGGTTCGGCATGGGTGCCTCCCCACTCACGGGGAGCATCAGGAACTTCATCAACTTCATCTTGTTCTTCTTTGCTTGAATTCCGATTCCCTTGTTGTCCATTCCGTAGTCAAGTCCCGAGATCCGAATAGCTTCTCCCAAATACTTCACTAAATCACCTTGAATTGTCCTATTTCATCATTGGAATCTTTAAAAGTACCTATAAGACAAAAACAAAGCAACTAGGTATAAATAAAATAAGATAGGCATTAAAATTATACAAATTAAGCATGAGAAACTAAGTAAAATATATGCCTATCACATCACCAAAATTTTGATGCCAGTTTCTATGAGACATAAGAAGAAACGAACAATAACATCGTTTCAGCTCTACAATGAGCAGCTTATGATCAGGATTTAGGAAGAATCTTGGGATTGTAAAAAGGATCAAAGCAGAGTAACTACTATCCTGTACCCATACGTTCAAACAACTTCCTTAAGTAAACTGGGGAAAGCAACCCCAACTGCAATTCAGATGGAATTCCAGTAGATGAATTTGTTGACTGGAAACAATTCAAAGAAATAAAAATCAATGAGTTTGTATTGCTTAATATGGGAAATTGTTGGAAAATGAAAATGAAGAAGAAAAGCTTGAATACCTTGGAGCTAGCCTCAGGGCTCCTCGGGGACCAGTGTTTATAGATGTCTGGAGAATATCCTCCACTAGTTTGGATAAGTTCTCAACACTACCTGATAAACTGGGGCAAAATTAAAAAACCAAAAATTGATTCTGAATTGTGATTTTCAATCCAATTTCAAAGCAGTAGCGATGAAACATTAATAAAAAAACCTACTTTGAAGGCGAGAAGAGAAATGATCCTGTGCCTGTTGTTGGGTTTGAGCTTGAGAATATTGGGAAGTAAGAAAGAAAGGTTTGAAACGCCCATTTTTAAGCTTGGGTAATCGAACGATTGATCTTTTGTTCTGATAGAAGCAGCTGCCGCTTTACTGGTTAGCTGAGGGTGATGAACCAACGGTAATCAAATCCAGAACCACACGTTTTGATTTGATTTTGGTTTTGAGTGAGTTATTTTTGTTCATGAAAAAAAGTGGTGTTTGATCTTTAATTGAGGAGAGAGAAATGTTTTTTTGTGTTTCTGGAAAAAAAATTCAGATTTTTTTTTATAATTTAAAAAAATTAATAAAAAATTTTAAAATAAAATATTTAATTTTTATGACACATGTCGCATGCCACGTCAGTGAATTAGACGGTGTTAGTGCCACGTAAGCAAGTTTGACGGATTTGTCACGGTTTGCTAACGTGAGGGACCTTGGGTGATTGGTTTTGATAGTAAATGGACAAATTTGTAGAAAAAAAAAATATAGGAACCAAAATCAATATTTCGTATAGTACAGGGACCCCGGGTAATTTTATTGGCGAACCGGACCGATAAAAAAAATTAAACAACCATTTTTCATTGGAAAATGGTTGTTGTAGTCTCGGCAGTGTTATTAAAAATGGTTGTTTAATTGTATGCAATGTAATTAGTCAAGTCAATGGAAGGGAAAAATGGGACATCATCTTCATCACAATTCACATAAGCCTTCATTTTCTCCATGTACTAGAAAATAAATAAACTTTGACCGGAAAAAAAAAAAAAGCCAAAGGTGATTAATTATAGATTGGTCCACATTCAGAATTTTGAGCTTTGATTCGTTGCTGCCAATGTAGTCTGAACTTAACTAAAAAAAGGTGGACAAAGAATTGACTTTCAGGTTTTCACAACTCTAATTTTTTTAAATAATTGATTGGCTTTTGATTGTCAAAGAAAAACAGTTATCCAAATATATTTGTTCTCAAGAAATCTGTTATCTTCGTCTTAGATTTAATTATTTGCTTTTTTGAGTTAAGATAAAATAATGCACGTTATCACTTATTTACCTGTAATTCTATTTTAGCCAACAATTACCACCTGTCGTCTTTTAATATATGCAAATTCTTTTAGTTCTTATACAATAATAATAACAATATAATAATATTATAATGATATACCTAAATATATTTTATTAATGCGAGAAAGTCAAACAGTTCTTCTATACCTAATGAATGGCTAATTAGTAAGGGTCCAGCTAATTGGTGCACCCATATACCAATTAGACACAAAACCCAAGAGAATAATGATTGCATAAAAAGTGGGTATAGAATTGCTAAATAATAATTGTTCTTAAAAAGAGAATTTGCATGTCAAAACTACCCTTATACCAAATAAAAGATGAAAAATCATTATGGTTAGTTTTTTATGTCAAGAAAAATTTTAAAAAATAGTTTATAATATTTTCTAAAATCTTAATAGGGTATCAAAATTTAAAATTTACCCTTTAAAAAATTATAACATTTATAGTTGGGGCTAAACCTTATTAAAATTGTTTATATTTTTTTTTCTTAAAACCCTAAGATTATGGGTATCAAAATTTAAGATTTACCCTTAAAATTTGGGAAAAAATTTTACTTGGGCTAAACTTGGTGAAAAGTATTTAAATATTTTCAAAAAATAAAACCTATATCAAAGAAATATAATTTTTTAGGGGCATTATAGTCATAAGCAAAAGTAAAATATGTCTCATCATTACACTTATCACATGTTCCAAAACTTTTTTCTTGGGTTTTGTGACTAAATGGTGCAAGGGTGCACCATTTAGCTTTTGCCAATTAGTAATTATTGATTCATAATTGGCAAATAGCTGTTTACTCCTCTGTCCCATATTATAAGTCCCCTTCTAGAAACTTTTTTTGTCCCAAATTATAAGTTCCTTTTCAAAACCCAATGCAACTTTTATCTAAGTTACCTAGATTATCCTTATTAGTGGTAGTAAAAATTTAGTTGAAATTTAATCTATTGACTTTGAGGGAGTAAGTGAGAGGAGAGAGACTTAGTGGGGGGAGAGAGAAGAAGGGCAAAATTGGAAAGAGAAGATAAAAGTTTATAGAAGTTAGAGTTTTAATTACTTTTCTTAAACTTTATAATACTGTTAAAATGAACTTATAATATGGGACAGAGGGAGTAATTTTTTTAGAAATAAAAAAAAGTTTAGGTGAGGAATGATGTAAAAGGTTGTATAACCGTTTACTTCATATATCTTTTTTAATTGTCGAATTTAATTAATTTACTATTTGTTTAAAAAAATATAATTATTTTGCTAAATTTTATATAAATTTTACACTATCTTAAAAATTGTGCTACATTTTTTTGGCAGTAAGAAAGAGAAAAAAGTGTGCTACATTTAATTGGTGTAGTTTAGTTTTGTTAATCATAATTGAGTTTTGTTGTTTCAAAGAAAGATAAATGACTTTCTAATACTAACGCGGGAGTGGATCAAGTGGTAAGTGGTTTGATCTAGTTTAAGTAGATCTCATATTTGAGAGCTTGTTCTGCATTAGAACTAGGTGCACAGCGCATGTCGGATTCTTTTTAATTGATTGGGACAATTAAAATGGAATCAGGAATTTGGACAATTAAAAACGAACACAGAGAATTCCTTTGGTTAGCTTAGTAAAATGAATAGTACTATATAAAAGAAATGCATAAAGGGTTAAACATGATACTTCCTCTGTTCCATATTGAATGATCACATTAATATTTTTGAACGTTCCAAAATAATGGAACTTTCCTAAAATGACAAACATTCTACCAACACTACCCTTCATCTAAACATTAACTTTTAATGGGACCCACCACTTCACACTCACTTTTAAGGATACAATTGTAAAATATCTATCAAAATACCACTTTTTCTTAAACTCCTTGTTATTTACAAAGTGGTCATTCAATTTGGAACCGAGGGAGTATTATTAATTCATTTTATGTTTTCCGATTGTACCCTTATTTTTAAAATATATTTCCAATTATACCCTTTTCTTTAAAACATATTTCTAAATTACCATTACTAAATAATATTTTAATTTTCCATTATTTTTTAATCTTAATTATATAATAAAGCGTATACTAAATTATAAGAAAGTCAATTTGGCATTTTGTTTCCAACGTCCTATTTAATTTTGCCTTTTGTCTTTGTTTCCAATCGTTGTATTTAATTTTGCTTTGTCTTTGGTCTTAAATTTCCATTATTAAAATTTAGTATAATTTTATTATTTCAAAATTAATTAAAAATTTTAATTTAGATCAAATTATGAGTTTGTCAAATTGATTTTATTTAATGAACATGCAAATTTTCTTTACTATTACTTTTTAAATTTAATATTTTACTTTTAATTTCAATTTTTAAATGTCAATAAAAAGATTAAACTAACACTAACACGTACAATACTATTGTTAGTGAAACTCCATCTTTTCGTTATATAATGTTTTGCCGCATTCACTTTGTACAATTGGAAATTGCATAGTGTAATTAGAAAAGTAGGTGATATTATGATTTTGAATTTATGGTCTCTATGTGGTTATCAAAATTTCATAAGATGGTTATTATAATTTCATGAGGAGGTTATCAAAATTGCATAGTGTGGTTACCAAAATTTCATAGGATCACGTTATTAAAATCTCTTAGGTTGGTTATTGAAATTTCATAGGGTGGTTAATTATTTCAATTTTATAGAAATGTTATCAAAGAGATTATCAAATAGATTATCGTCATGGCGAGGTTATAAGAATTTCATAGTGTGGTTAACAAAATTTCATTAAATATTTCATGGGGAGGTTATCAAAATTTTATAGTGTGGTTATCAAAATTTCATATGAAAGTTATAAAAGTCTCAATTTCATAAGAAGTACCAAAATTTGATAGAAGGTTATCAAATCTCATAGAGTGACTATCAAAATTTCATAGACATCAGATTATCAAAATTTATAGAAATATTATCAAATTTTCATAGTGTTGTTATCAAAATTTCAAAGCGAGGTTATCAAAATTACATAATGTGATTATCAGAATTTCATAGAGGGGTCAGCAAAATTTTATAAAGAGGTTATCAAAATTTCATAAAGAGGTTATCAAATTTTCAAAATGTTATTACAAAAATTTCATAGTGGTATTTCTGGGGAGATTATCAAAATTTCATAGTATGGTTACCAAATGAGGAAGGTTATTAAACTTTTATTATGGAGTAATCAAAATTTCAAGGAGGATATCAAAATTCAGGGAGGATATCAAAATTTCATATTTTAGTTTTTAAAATTTCAAAAGAGGGTTATCAAATTTTCATAGTATGTAGATCAAAATTTCATAGGGAGAATAACAAAAATTCATAATGAGATTATCAAAAAATCATAGGGAGGTTATCAAAATTTGTAGTTATCAAGATTTCATAAGAAAGTTATCAAAATTTTATAGGGAGGTTTATCAAAATTTTATAGGAAGATTTATCAAAATTTCATAGCGAGGTTATCACAATTTCATAGTGTGATTATCAAAATTTCAAAGTGTGATTACTAACAATTCATATGGAGGTTTTTAAATTTTCATAACGTGGTTATCAATATATCATATGGAGGTTATCAACATCTCATAGTGTTGGTTATCAAAATTTCATTGGGAAGTTATCAAAATTTTATATTGAGGTCTTCAAAATTCCTTAGGGAGGTTAACTAAATTTCATAAGAAGGTTGAAAAAAATTTATAAAAAGGTTCTCGAAATCTCATAGTATCGTTATTAAAATTTTATAGGAAGGTTATCAAAATTTCATAATGGGATCATAAAAAAAAAGTGTAATTATCATAATTTAATAGAGATGTTATCATAATTTCATATGAATATTTTATTTAAACACGTTGCGCGTTGCACGTGAAAGTTAAAACTAGTTGTATAGAAAAAGAATATAAAGATTAAGAGAAAAATAAATGATTAAAAAATAAAGAATGTATATACGTACTCATATTTATTACTCGTATAATAATATTTTCTTAAAATAAAATTCAACTATTTATATTCCATTCTGGCCAAAAAAAGACAACCTATATTCCATTAAAAAACAAGTAATGGAGTGCTATTCATGTTCAAAGTTCTAAAGCAGAACATTGAAGTCAACAAGAAGAAGCTTAGGAGAAAAAAAAATGAGCTACGAGTATGGCCTACGCGCTTATTTCAATTGCAAATTGCGAAATCGGTAACTTCGAATCGCCTTCCTAACAAAGTCAAATATATGGCTGTCTCCGCCATTCTCCACTCAATCAAACTATCTTAATCTCAGTTTCAAACCCAGAAAAAGACTTGCAGTTTGAATGTTTACGCCATGGAAAAGTGCATGCCCTTTCTCTGTTCTCTCCCTATAAGACAGTTTATCTAAATTAGTTCCAACCCAAGACAAGACCCAAACTTGTTTTCAGTTCTATATTCTCTGCAACTGATCATTAAGCATGTCAACTTTGCAGAATCCCTGTCTGGTTTTATTCCATGTTGTCTTGCTTTCTCTGCTTCCATTGAAGATCACCTGTTCGACAAGAACCCAAGCTGAAGCACTTGTCCAATGGAAGAGCAGCTTGTCTTTTGCTCCACCTTCTTTCAACTCTTGGAGGCTCTCCAATCTCAACAACCTCTGCAACTGGACTTCCATTACCTGCGATTCAACTGGATTAGTCTCCCAGATTAATCTCTCCAATGCAAACATTTCTGGTTCCATAGCCCAATTCAACTTCACCCCATTTGCCAACCTCACCCGCTTTGAACTCATCAATAGCGGTTTGGAAGGGCCCATACCCTCGACCATTGGTACTCTGTCGAAGCTCCTTATCCTGGACTTGAGCAATAATTCTTTCCAAGGAGACCTTCCACCGGAGATCGGTCGTCTGACAGAGCTTCAATATCTGAGTGTTTTCAACAACAATCTCAATGGTACCATTCCTTCTCAAGTCACCCATCTCCAAAAAGTAAGCCACCTTGACCTTGGCTTCAATTACTTTGTTTCTTCTGATTGGTCGGATTTCTTGCCCATGCCTTCCTTGACTTACCTTAGTTTGTCTTACAATTATCCACTTGACATGGAATTCCCTCCTTTTATACTCAACTGCCATAACCTTACTTTCCTAGACTTGTCCCTAAATCAGTTCAATGGTTCAATACCAGAATCATTGTTCACCAATCTTAGCAAGCTTGAGCACCTCAATCTAACTATGAATTTATTTGAAGGACCTTTGCCATCTAACATTTCCAAGCTTTCTAAACTTAGAACTCTTCAACTAGCAACCAATCAGTTAACTGGTCCAATTCCTGAGAGTATGGGAACCATGTCTGATCTTGAAACTATAGAATTGTTTGGAAATTCGTTTGAAGGAAAAATCCCATCTTCTTTTGGTCAACTGAAAAAGCTCAGAAGACTTGATCTCCATTCGAGTGGTTTAAATTCCACAATCCCTCCGGAGCTTGGTTCTTGTACTAACCTTACCTTTTTGGCTTTAGCTGGGAATCAATTGAGAGGGGAGTTGCCTTTGTCCCTGTCACAGCTCACAAAAATAACTGAGTTGGGTCTATCTGAAAATTCTTTTGATGGTGAGATCCCACCAGCTCTCATTTCAAATTGGACCAACTTGATATCTTTGCAACTTCAAAACAATAAATTCACAGGCAACATTCCACATGAGATAGGGCTGTTGACAAAGCTTAAGTACCTCTTTCTCTATAACAATAAACTCTCTGGCCCAATTCCTTCGGAGATCGGGAACTTGAATTTCTTGATAACTTTAGACCTTTCAGGAAATGAGCTGTCAGGTCCAATTCCTCCAAGTATATGGAGTCTTTCTAACCTTGAAGGTTTGCAGCTTTTCTATAACAAACTCAATGGCACAATTCCACCAGAAGTTGGAAAGTTGACATCCCTGCAGTCTCTTGATGTCAACACAAACCAATTGGAAGGGGAGATACCAGACACCATTTCTAACCTCACCAATCTTGGAGCAATCTCATTGTTTACCAATAGATTTTCGGGAAGCATTCCTCGCGATTTTGGGAAATATAGTCCTGGTTTATTCTATGTTAGCTTTTCCAACAATAGCTTCACTGGAGAATTGCCCCCTGAATTGTGCAGCGGCTTTGCACTTAAAAATCTTACTGTAAATGGGAACAACTTTACAGGGTCATTGCCATCTTGCTTGAGGAACTGTACTGAGCTACTGAGAGTCCGGTTTGATGGAAACCGGTTTACGGGTAACATCACCAATGCATTTGGTATTCATCCTAATCTTGACTATATTGCTTTTAGTGACAACCAATTTGTTGGTGAAATCTCCAGAGAGTGGGGTGAGTGCCAGAACCTCACCAATCTAGAGATGGACAACAACAGACTTTCTGGTCAAATTCCTGCTGAGCTTGGGATGTTGAGTCAGTTGCGTGTTCTAAACCTGGGGGCTAATGAATTGACAGGGGATATTCCTGTTGCATTAGGGAATTTGAGCTTGTTGTTCAACCTCAATTTGAGCCAAAATCATCTTACTGGTGACATCCCTCAGATTGTGGGCAACTTAGAGAAGCTTCAGTACCTCGATCTGTCTGGGAACAAATTGGCAGGAGACATACCAGTGGATCTTGAGAAGTGTGATCAACTATTGAGCTTGAACTTGAGCCATAACAATTTATCTGGTCAAATTCCACGTCAGCTAGGGAGCTTATCAAATTTGCAGTACTTATTGGATCTCAGCAGCAATTTGCTCTCAGGCACAATTCCTCAAGACTTAGGGAAGCTTGCATCATTGGAGATTCTTAATGTTTCACATAACGATCTCTCAGGCAGAATCCCGACTTCGTTTTCCACCTCCATGAGAAGTCTCCGTTCATTTGATTTCTCCTACAATGAGTTAACAGGCCCCATTCCAGCTGATGGTGTATTCAAAAATGCTTCTGGAGATGCTTTTGTTGGAAATGCAGGTTTGTGTGGTGATCTTCAAGGATTAACTCCTTGCAGTTCAAGCCCCACAAAGAAGAAGTCCAATCAAACCAAGGTTCTTATCGCTATAATTGTTCCTGTCTGTGGTGTAATAATAGTAGCAACTATTTCTGCTGTAGTGTTTATATGTCGCAGGCAAAACAAAAAGCTCGATGAAGAGATTAAAGTTAGCAAAAGGAGTGTTCCTGAGTCTACCATTTGGGAAAGAGAAGGAAAATTTACGTTTGGTGATATTGCAAAGGCCACAGAAGGGTTTGATGATAAGTACTGCATTGGCAGAGGAGGATTTGGAAGCGTCTACAGAGCGGTATTGCCCTCGGGTCAAGTTGTTGCAGTTAAAAGACTCAACTTGTCAGATTCTGATGATATTCAATTAACAAATCTCAAGAGTTTTGAGAATGAGATTCAAGTGTTGACAGAAGTTAGGCATCGGAATATCATAAAGTTATATGGCTACTGTTCTAGAGGAGGGCGCATGTACTTGGTTTATGAGTATGTGGAAAGAGGCAGTTTGGGAAGTGTGTTGTATGGAGCACAAAAAGGGGTGGAGTTAGGATGGGCTAAAAGGGTGAAAATTGTGCAAGGCTTGGCTCATGCAATTGCTTACTTGCACCATGATTGCTCTCCAACTATCATACACCGCGACATATCTTTGAACAACATTCTGCTTGAGGAAGAATTCGAGCCAAGACTTTCCGATTTTGGCACTGCAAGATTGTTGAATCCTAACTCCTCCAACTGGACCGCGGTTGCTGGCTCTTATGGGTACATGGCACCAGGTTAGCAAACAATTTACTCTGCAGAATTTTCTTACTTATGTTTCATTAGCAGAATTTGCTTCATTATTAACTTTGTTATTTTTTCTTGGTGTTCAGAGCTTGCACTCACAATGCGGATTACAACTCAATGCGACGTTTACAGCTTTGGAGTGGTGGCATTAGAAATAATGATGGGAAAGCACCCAGGGGAGCTCTTGAATTCGCTCTCATCAATAACATTGTTGTCAAACAACAAGGAATTGCTTCTCAAGGATCTGTTAGACCAAAGGCTTCCACCACCAACTGACCAACTAGCAGAGGAAGTTGTATTCATTGTCACTATAGGCTTAGCTTGCACGCGTTCTACGCCAGAGGTGCGACCAAACATGCGCTTTGTGGCACAAGAATTATCTGCAAAAACACAGGCTTGCTTGGATGAGCCCCTTGGATCAATAACTATTGGCAAGCTAACTAGCTTTCAGAAATAAAACAAGACAGGAAATTTTAGGTAGGATCATTTAGAAGCCTGTTTTTATTACATTTTTGTTACGTATGAAAGCAGATATATATATGGATGAGTGTGCCTTGTATCATTTTTTTCTTCTGTTACAGAGTGTATGTATTGTACATATAACCAATAAGAAGATTTGGATTTCAAAGGTTAAATTCAGAAGGTTTATTAGGGGTTAAAGTACATAATTGGTCCCTCAAGTGATGCGAGTATAGCAAATTGGTCCCTCAAGTGAAGAAATATGTAATTTAGTCCCTCAAGTCGAGTTAACCGAGCAATCAAGTAATTTTCGTTAGTTTCCGTCCAATGTGCCGTTAAACGTCCGACATGGCAGTGACGCCGTCAACTATGCTGACGTGCTAACTGCCACATCATACTTTTTGATTAAAAAAAAAATATATATTTTTTAAAAAAATTGGGTGAGGGACCTAATTGCTCAATTAACTCAACTTTAGGGACTCAATTGCTCACTAAATTCACTTCAGGGACCAATTTGCACATTTGCCCCTAATTTTTTGTTTTTTTAATAAAAATAAAAAAAATCAATTTTTTTCTGTTTTTTTTTT
>AWWV01016411.1:0-12146 GCA_001974805.1 Corchorus capsularis
TTTTTCTTTTTTAAAGAAGAAAATGTTTTTTTTAAATTTTGATACTATCTCTTTTAATTTTGTTAAAAACATGACAAATATTTTAGCCTATAATATTGTCAAATCTTAGTATATATTGGGTGAGCAAAAGGTGTGGTTGGATTATTTACCCTCTCATATTTGTAATTCAACTCCTTGATTAATGAAAAAGTAGCCCGTTTAAACTTTAAAAAAATATATAATAAATCAAACAAATCAAATTATTTTTTAAATTGTATTTTTTTTATAAATTAACTATTATTAAGTAAACCAATATGAAATGGACTGATTAAAGCAAGAAACAGTCAAGGAAGAGAAACTTGATATAAATGATTAATATATACTAAATATTGTCAATTACATCATTTATAAATCTATTGTTGTTCCTATTTAAAATATTAATCATATTCACCACAAGTTTTGGAAAAGAAGAAAATTATTTAAGAAAACAAAAAAAAAGAAGAAAAATGAATTTTTTTATTTTTATTCAAAAAAACCAAAAATTAGGGGCAAATATGCAAATGGGTCCCTGAGGTGAACTTAGTGAGCAATTGAGTCCCTAAAGTGGAGTTAATTGAGCAATTAGGTCCCTGACTCATTTTTTTAAAAAAATATATATATATTTTTTAAAAATATTTTTTTAATCAAAAAGTATGACGTGGCAGTTGACACGTCAGCATAGTTGACGGCGTTACTGCCACGTCGGACGTTTAACGGCACATTGGACGGAAACTAACGGAAATTACTTGATTGCTCGGTTCACTCGACTTGAGGGAGTAAATTACATATTTCTTCACTTGGGGGACCAATTTGCTATAGTGGCACCACTTGAGGGACTAATTCTGTACTTTAACCGGTTTATTAGGTGCAGATTAGTCATGGGGTTGACCTCAGGCTTGAGACTAGGCCTGTCCAAAACCGACCCGGACCGAAAAAAATATAAAAAATTTCGGTTTTGGGTCAATTGGGACGGTGCAAACGGGTCTCTCGGTTCCCTCAGGTAAAACCGAATGCAATTTCGGTTTCTCGGTTTTCTGTCGGTCCCAAATTCTTAGGACCGACCCGGACCAAGGAACCGATTTAAAATAAATATAATATATATTTTATATTTATATTATATGATATATCAGTTTATATATATAATATATATTAAAATTTTAGTTAAATATAAATACAACCCTAATTTTTTTTCCTAATTTCAGTTTCTTCAGCCCTCGATACTCTCTTTCTCCCTCCGAATCTCCAATTTTCTTCTAATCTTCTCTTCTCCTCCACCGTCACCGCTGTCTGCCACCGTCACCGCTGTCTGCCTCCGACGAGCGACGAGCTTCCCGACAGACATTCAGAGGTCGGTGACTCGTCGACGACCCTCTCATCGACTTTTCCCCTAGTTTAGGTTTAGTTTTTGTAAAATCCCCAAATCCAAAAACCAAAACCCTAGTTCAATTTTGTTAGAAATTTTTTCAAATTTCTTGTTGGGAAGTGATAATCCTCATTAATAATCATATTTTCACCGAATCAATTCCTTGTTTGGTGCCTAATTTGAGTAATCAATCCCCAATCCCAAATGGAGAACCCAGTCCCAACCGAAAATGAAGGTAAATACTCTGTCTCTTTGTTTATGGCTTTATGCGCGTTTCTTGGTTGTTTTATGTTTATACTTCCTTGTTTTATGCCATTTCTTTGTTTATGCCCTTTCTTGTTTCTTCTGCATTCTCATTCTGTATACTGTATAGTGTATACTAAGTGTAGTAACTTGTGTGTTCTGTATTTTGTATAGTAACTGGAGTGATCTACTGATCTCTCAACTTTTAATTATAGTATATAGCATTTAGTTTCTCCATTTAGGAATGCTTGCTGGTTTATGTATATAGTTGATGTATATATTGAGTTACACCGCGAGATTGCAATGGCATTGTTTATGCCCTTTCTTGTTTCTTCTGTATTCTCATTCTGTATACTGTATAGTGTATACTAAGTGTAGTAACTTGTGTGTTCTGTACTTTGTATAGTAACTGAAGTGATCTATTGATCTCTCAACTTTTAATTATAGTATGTTTGTTGGTTCATGTATATAGTTTATGTATATATTGAATTACACCGCGAGATTGCAATGGCATTGTTTAGTTTCCTGTGATAGTATTGGAAAGTGGTTTGCTGTGGTAGGAGTAGGTTTGCTCCATGGTTTGCTGTGGTTTCTATGTATTCTTATTGGTAATTTCAATTGAATCATTTTTCCCCCAAGCATAAGTTGTTCATATTTTTGCAACCTGTAATTCTCAAATAACTCTGTAATTATCAAGGCTGCTGTTATGTTATAGATTACAGTAGAGTTAGTGACAGTTAAGTTAGTTGGAAGCTTGCAAAACTTGAGAGAACTCAGCATTAAATGTGCCTCAAATTTCTACATTTTTTCCCCCAAACTTGGTTTGTATGTATTCTTCTGTTTTGCTTTTGATGTTTGCAAATTGGTCTGCTGTAACATTGTAGAATTAAGAAAATGTGGCTGAAATTGTGGTCTTAGCTAGCAGGTTTATAGGCTATAGCTTTATAAGAACTTGTTTCAATTTCATTAGTTTAAACTATGTGTTAATTATAATTCTGTTCTTTTTCTTAGCATCTGAATTTGGTAATGAATTTGCTAATGGATTCAATCTTTTGTTGTTTCGTAGGAAATGATAAGTCATCCTCCACCGAAGGGTTACAACCTGCTGCTGCCCCGTCCCTTGATCCTCAGACTGAAGCTACATCGAACAAGAGAAAAGGGAACTCAAAGGGTCCTCCGGCTGCAAAAAAAACCAAAACAATGGTCACAGGTATGGCAGCATTTTACTAAATATAAAGATCCTGTTAGTAATGAACAAAAGGGTAGATGTATCTATTGTGGGGTTGAATATGCTGCTGATTCTGTTAGTAATGGGACTAGTTCAATGAGGAAGCATTTATCTAAGTGTAAAAAGATGCCTCAAGGAACTAATGTGGATTATAATCAAACCGAATTGACCTTTAAGGCTGGGGAAGATGGATCAGGGGCTGTTGGAACTTGGAAGTTCAGTCAAGAGGCTATTCGGGATACCATTGTAGATCTGGTAATTACTGAAGAGGTCCCATTTAACTTTGTGGGCTCCAAGGGGTTTAAGAAATTACTAGCTGCTGCTTGTCCTCGTTTTGTTATGCCTTCGAGACAGACTGTGGGTAGGCATTCTGTGAAGAGGTTTGAGGAGGAGAAGCTTAAGCTTAAGCAGGTTTTTGCTTCTTGTACTAGTAGGGTTTGTTTCACCACCGACACATGGTCTAGTGTTCAAAGAAATAGCTACATGTGTGTGACAGCCCACTATGTGGATAATGGGTGGGTTTTGAGGAAGAAAATTATTAATTTTTATCCCATTACTAGTCACAAGGGTGAAGACATGGGTCGGGATTTGGAGAATTGTTTCAAGGATTGGGGATTGGATAGGATATTCACTATTACGGTGGACAATGCACAACATAATGACAAAGCGATTGCATATTTGATGAGGAAGCAAGTGCAATCGAGGAATGGTTTGTTGGGTGGGAAATACCTACACATGAGGTGTGTAGCCCACATTAAAAATTTGATTGTGACCGATGGGTTTAAGGAAATGGAGGGTTCAATTGGCAGAATTGGGGAGTCCGTTAAGTACATTAGGAACTCTAATGCTAGGCTTGCAAAGTTCATGGCCTTGGCTAAGAAAGAAGGCATTAATCCGAAAATTGGATTGCGAGGTGATGTGTGCACTAGGTGGTATTCCACCTACTTAATGTTGGAGCGTGCTATCGCGTTTGAGAAGGTATTTCAACAATATGATTATGAAGATAGCAAGTTCAGAGATGACCTAGAAGGCAATGGTGGTGGAGTGCATAGTGCTTCTGATTGGGATAAAGCTAAGAAGTTGTGCAAGGTCTTCAAGAGGTTCTACAACCTCACTAACAAAGTTTCGGGTAAGTCTCTTGTGACAATTAATTTCTTTTCTTTAAGACATTTTAACTCCTAATTTTGGGTCTTACTAATGAGTTTCTTCTCTTTTGACACTAGGTACATCCTATGCCACTTCAAACACTATGTTGCAAGATATATGCTCTATCGTGAGTAACTTGAATGAATTGGAGAAATATCCAAGTGATGATGTAAGTGGCATGGCGGTGAGAATAAGGGCAAAGTTTGACAAGTATTGGGGTAGCTATGACAAGATCAATATGCTTGTCTACGTTTATGCTATCATGGACCCAACGAAGAAGTTGAACTTTGTGGAGTTTTGTGTGAAAAAAAATGTACCCTGGTGAACCTGCACAAGTCACGGCCATGGTTGCCAAAATCAAAGAAGCACTTCTTGAGCTTTTTGAGGAGTATAGGAAGGTTTTGCAGCCGGGTAATACTCCTCAAAATCAAGTTGTGAATGAGGCTACTACTTCCTCTAATGTTGCTGGTGGTGGAATGAGGCTTGATGATGATGATGATGATGTTATGAATGGGTTTAGGGTGGATGGAGAGTGGGAAGGAAGACAATCTCACCGAATTGGACAAATATTTGAAGGAGGACATTGAAGGGGAAGAAAAGAATGTATTGGGTTGGTGGAAGGTTAATAGGCATAGATTCCCCGTCCTTTCTTCACTGGCTAGAGATTGCTTGGTGATTCCCGTCTCCACTGTGGCATCCGAATCTGCCTTCAGCACAGCTGGTAGGGTTCTCGACGACAAAAAGAGTTCCTTGAATGCAACCGTTGTGCAAGCTTTGATTTGCGGTCAAGATTGGCAACGTGGAGCTCAACAAGATCAAAGCGAGGCCGAGGATGAAGATGACGAATGCTTTGATGAAATTGGCATAGGTAATATTTAATTATTCATATTTACAAAGAATAGTTTGTTTATACCTTATAATTTATAATATACTAAGTTACTAACACTAATGTTCTTCACTTGCTTAGAATCATCCAAGAGGTCGTTATTGGATCCCATCATTGATGCACCTTGAAACTTGCTAGCATTGCATTGTTTCTTAGCTTGAGGTAAATATGTATATATATATATATATATATACTTGATTCTGAAATCTTAATTGATTTGCTGCTGATTTTGTGTTTTTAATTTCCTGTTTTGAAGTTCCTGATTTTTAGTGAGTATTGGTTGTTTTGTACTTGCTGTTTTTCTGGGAAAAATGATCTGTTTTTAACCTTGAAATCTCCTAGTATTGTTTCTTAGCTTGAGATTGCAGATATATATAGACTTGATTCTGAAATCTTAATTGATTATTTGATTTGTTGCTGATTTTGTGCTTTTAATTTGCTGTTTTGAAGTTCCTGTTTTGAAGTTGTTGTTTTGTACTTGCTGTTTTTGAAGGAAAAATGATTCTGTTTTTCAACTTTCTGTATGTACTTTCTGTTTTTGAGTAATTGCGTTCTGTTTTTAGTGCTTGAGTTTCTGATTTAGTGTTTTTGCTGGCTGTAACTTCAAACTTCACTTGTATTGTAGGTTGGATGCTGTGATGTGAAGTTGTGAAGTGAACTTTGAAGTTTGATTGAAGCTGCTGCCCTAAAGTTTCCCTCCCTATTTCCTTGGTTAATTTTGGTTAGGTTCAGGAAGTATTGATTATTGTGTTCATATAACACTGAACACTCACTCATTCTTTTTGATGCTACTACTTTCGGTAGTAGAGATGATGTTGCCTGCATGTAGTTTTTGAGATTGCAGGCCAAGTATTTTGTGTAAGCATTTTGTCATTTTGTGCAGCTGATAGAAAGACCATACCCTTAGTCATTAGAAAATAGAAATAGAATTTAGCTTAGTAGTAGTTTAGGTCTTTGAGATTTCATTTAAGAAATCAACAAATGGCTAACCCGAATTGTATAGAGGAAAAATTCCAGCTGGTTGCTTCTTTTTGTAAATGTCTAAATGATACAGATTATTATTGATGGCTGATGAATGGTCAATGATTATGAATCAATCATTACAGTTGCTGTTTTTGTAACTTATAATGTTATACCCGAATAGGACCGACCCGCCCGAGAACCCGACGGAACCGACCTAGTCGGTTCCACATCGGTTCCAAGGTATCTCGGGTCAGTCCTCGGTCCTAAAAATTTAGCTTCGGTTCCCTCGGTTCTACAAAGGAACCGACCCAAGATACCCGACCCAAACCGTTGGACAGGCCTACTTGAGACCAAAATGTTCAATTGCTGTAGCTTTCTTTCCATGCTTCAACCATTACCAATAAACCCAATTGCAAGAGCAATATTCAATATTCTTGTACACGCATAACCTTTTTTTTTTTTTGTCTTTTTCAGTGTGAAGACTTTGAAGTATTTGTATAGTTTTCACTTTTAATATGGTGGGGATTACAATATTATTTAATTTCTATGGTCAAAAATTGACTTTGACTCACAGTGGGAAAGGTTTGGTTCCATACTTCCACTTGCCTTTGCTTCGTATCAAAAAAAATAGGGAGGGGGGATGGCAGAAAATACAAAAAGGAAAAGGAAAAAGAATGTAAATACCACTTTACACCCTTAAGTTTGTACGGACTGTTACTTTGCCCCCAACTTTTTTATTTTGACCAAAACGCACCTTAAAGTTTTATTTTTGTGCTACTTTTGCACCCTCTGTCCGGTAGGACAAAACAAATCGATCGCGGCGTCCGACGTAGCATGCCACATGGACAAAAAATGACACGTGGCATGTATCCTTTTGTGCACGTGGCATGCTACGTGCCATTTTTTGAAACATGTGGCATGCCACATGTCACTTTTTGGTACACGTGGCGTGACATGTGTCACTTTTTGATACATGTGGCACGACTTTTTGGTACATGTGGCGTGCCACATGTCACTTTTTGGTACACGTGGCATGCCACGTCAGACACCGTGATAGAATCGTTTGTCCTACCATGACGGAGGGTGCAAAGTGGCACAAAAATAAAACTTTAGAATGCGTTTTGGTCAAAATAAAAAAGTTGGGGGCAAAGTGGCAGTCCATACAAACTTAAGGGTGCAAAGTGACATTTATGACAAATTATTAACATCTTTGTAGAATTTTTCATCACCAAATTAATTAGTTGATTTTCTTTAACAATAAATCTCACTTAATTTATTATTTATATTTTATCTTTTTTTGGATACAATATTCAATATTGCTATTTTACTGTTGATTTGAAATTATTGAAAACAACAAAGACATATAAACTTGTATAAACTATCAATTGATTTTGTCCGTTGTATCTTTGCCCAACTTGTTATGTGCCAATGGTCAAAGTTGATCAAATTAATATATTTTATTAAAATAATAAAAAGTATTTTAAACTTAAAATAAAATTTAAATAAAAACTTCATATGCAGAGGCATAAGAAAATCCAACAAAATTTATCCCAAAAAAAAAATCCAACGAAGGCAGCAGAAAGTTGAAAATTTTCCAATTGAATGCATGTAATAATGCTTTCAAGTTTCGAGTTTGCATCATTATTATATCTTAAAAAACAATATCAAGCCAACTACAAATTTTAAAAGGATGGCAGACACGGGAGTGTCTCAATTGCACTTAGCAGCTCATTTGGAGAAGATAGAAGATTTTAAGCATTTTGAGCAAGCAACTACTTTGCCATGCGAGCAACTTGCTTTACCTACGTGGTAGATTGGGTGGGACCATTTGGGACATGTAGATGACAAGCAACCACCTCTCAACATAGCTGTCAAGGTAGATGGAAGCTCCTCTCATCAATTGTCATAAGGAAGTCAACAATTAAGTCTTGGAAAACCACTTGAATGAAGCTCTTGTTTTTTATTGGTTTTTGACATATGATAGCAAGTGGACGAAGAGATCATCATTTCTAGCATGGAAATGTGAAATTCAGCTGCCTACAATACAAACTCAATTCAAATTGCTTTTTATGAGCTAATTAGCATTTCTAGCTAATTTGTAGCCTGTTTTGAGTAGTTGTAATTTTATTTTGCTAAATCTGTCTAATTAGCATTAGTTAAGCATGTTTAGGTGCTAATCATCATATATATGCTCTAGGAAGCACTAGTTTCATTTGGAGAGTTGTATTTTGTAAAACTTGAACTTTGTTCAAAGCTTGTAACCTTGTTTAGGTTGTCAAGAACATTCCTTGATCTTAGAGTGGTGAAATCTGTATCTCTTTGGTTTTGGAATATTAGAACTATCTATATCCATTCTAAATCAATTAGTGGTATATCTGTATCTAGTTGATTTGCTAGGTGGTGAGCTTCGATCAATTCAATTAGTTGGTGGTCATTTCTGTATCCAACTTTCAATTGAGTTAGTGTGCTTCAATCTTTAGCTTCTTGCTGAATTTATCCCTTAAACAATCCAGATACAAAGTCTAAGACTGATTTTTGGGTGTTTAAAATCATTTAAGCACTTGAACAAAAAATTTGTTTTTCCAATAACTTGTTTTTAGCTCAATTTGAGCCAACCCCGAATCAGGCACTTTGTCAACGGCTAATTTTGTTCTTAGTAAGAGAAGTTAAGAGCTACCACAATTTTGTCTTTCATGAAGATAATTATGTATGCGTAATTATATATGCTTTTTCCAGAATATTTGACTTACTGATAAATATATGTATTTCTCAGCTTTCAAATTTCTTTCTTTTTTTTTCTCCCTAAATGAAAAACATTGTATTCCTTTCTTACTGCCAAAAGAAAATGAAAAACATTGTATATATCATCATTAAGCTTGTTTTGGTGGAACCAACAAGTGGGTTGGTTCACCCATGGGTGTTACTTTGAGAAACAATTTCTCATTCACCCACACATGATCTAATGCCAAATTTTCCAACACTACGAATAGCTTGATGGCACAACTATGGGGTTTTCGTGAAGGCCTTTAACTTGCTAGAAGGATTTGGCTTCCGTGATTGTGGAGCTTGATGCAGCATTAGTTGCGCAATTTTTGAATTTTAATGTGGAATATACTCACCTTGTGCTTTATTGGTAAATGAAGTTGTGGATATTATTCATGAAAGTTGGGTAATGGAGGTAAGACATATTTATCGATAAGGCAACATATGTGCGGATTTGCTAGCTAACATGGCATAGAATTGCAAGTTGGAAGTGACAGTATTGACTATACTTTGGTGCTCGCTTCGTTGTTGGAGAATGTCTCTAGGCAACATTGCTTGAGGACTTAATCTTCAAAAATCTCTTTTTACTAACACATAAACTGCTTATTTTGACTAACACAAATTTAAACTCCAAGAATCTCTTTTCTATTAGGATTCTTGTCCACCAATCAAAAATCTCTAAAAAATCCCAAACCAAATCTAAGTAGGATTTGAGGCAAAAATCCCAACAATCTCCACCTTGACTCAAATTCCTTCATCAAAGCTTAATTGTTCCACCTTTTAACCAAATCCACAAAAGTGACTTTCTTCTTTGTTGGCAAATCCACATCCTTCTTCTCAATTTGATGTGAAGATATCGATCTATCTCCTCTAATTGTGCTTCCAATCAACTCATACAATTTCTTTGAATGCTTCACCCCTTTCATCACAATCATCGAACTTTTGGTGATCTTCAAGTCTCCACCTCGACAAGAATATCCATAACCTAAGCTATCCAACTTTCCAAGCGAAATCAAATTCCTTGTAAATTTTGGAACATACCTCACATTCCCAAGAATCTTGTTACTTCTTCCATCATGCAAACGAAGTTTCACACTCCCAATGCCTTCAAATTTTTTTTCACCATTATTAGCCATGTAAACAGGCTCATCACACTCTTGAAGCTTCGAAAACCATTCTTTCTTTGTGCAAATATGTTCAGAACAAACAGAATCAAACACCCACATATCTCTAGTGTCTTTCTTTTCTTCTTGCACCATCAAAACAATATCTTCATCAGAATATTCCTCAGTAGCAATAGCAGCAACATTAACACCACCTTTATTGTTCTCTTTAGATTTCGTGAAATCCCCTAATTTTTCCATTAACTTCTTGTAGTAGGCTTTTATGTGCCCCATCTCATGACAATAATAGCACTCCTTGCTACTCATATCTACCCTTGGCCTCGAACTTGATCTTCTTTTTTCATTGAATCTACCCTTTGATCTTGCATCAGTCTTATCTTTTCCATTAGATCTTCCACGATCCACCATCAGAGCACCATTATCTTATCTTTCTTTTCAACTTCTTTCAATCTCTCATACTAAAAAATTGCAGAAGTCACATCTTGCAAGCTCAAAGTTTTCCTACCAACCATCAAAGCTCTAGTCACAGTATCATACTTGTCGGTAAGAGAATTAATCAACAAAACTGCTTTATCAACCTCTTTCACTACTTCATCCACACTTGCCAGCTGAGTAACCAATCTATTGAACTCGTTTAGGTGTGCCCTTAAACTTGTTCCCACATCTTCAACCCAAATAATTCTTTCTTCAAACACAACATATTAATAATCGATTTTGACATATAAATCGACTCCAACTTATCCATCAACTCTTTTGGAGTTTTCACATCTAACACATCGTATTTAATTTCAGTAGCGAGAGACAAACGAATTATACTTACTTCTTTTCGTTGAATATCTCTCCAGTTGTTCTCATTCACAGCTACAGGCTTATCAGTTTCAAACGCATCTCCCAATCCTTGTTGTACTAATACATATGTTATCTTACTCTGCCACATCTGAAACTATTTGTTCTATTGAACGGCTCAATATTCAAGTTTGAATGGCTCAATATTCTATTGAACGGCTCAATAGAACTATTCGTTCTATTGAACGGCTCAATATTCAAACACAACATATTAATAATCGATTTTGACATATAAATCAACTCCAACTTATCTATCAACTCTTTTGGGGTTTTCACATCTAACACATCATATTTAATTTTAGTAGCGAGAGACAAACGAATTATACTTACTTCTTTTCGTTCAATATCTCTCCAATTGTTCTCATTCAGCGCTGCAGGCTTATCAGTTTCAAACGCATCTCCCAATCCTTGTTGTACTAATACATATGTTATCGTACTCTGCCACATTTGAAACTATCCGTTCTATTGAACGACTCAATATTCAAGTTTGAACGGCTCAAACTTCAAAGCTGATCCGCCGCTGGTGTTTGCCATCTCTAATCAACCAAGCTTTTGATACCACTTGTTGTAACTTCAATTTCCCAGGAATTAACCAAACAAATAATTAAAACGGAAACAACAAAACAAAATTTTCTTGTGGACCTATGCTACAAATCTCCATTATCAAATCAATCAATTACAATCAACAATCATAACAACCAAACTAGCAAACTCTCAATCTAATCAACCCATCATGGGTGATTTCTCTCACAACAATATAAACAGCATTCACACACCAAAAAAAAAACCTAAACAAAAACTGTTTATTTATACTAACACAAACTTAAACTCCAAGAATCTCTTTTTATTAGGATTCTTGTCCACTAATAAAAAATTTCTAAAAAATTCCAAATAAAATCTAATTAGGATTTGAGGCAAAAAATCCCAACACCATGAAACCCACACTCACACTTGTAAATAAATTATAAGTAGTGGACCCTCGTAAAATATTTTGGTGTTATTGGAGTAATTCTAACATAATTGTAGTATTATAGGGACAGTTTGGAGGTGATCTGATTTCTATTTTCGTAATCTATATAATGGTCAAAGTGAAGGCTCGATAACAATAAGAAAGCATATTACTAATTAGAACATCCTTTGTTTTCACATTCTGTTCATGAGTTCGATGATTTGTGACGAAAATCTATGTGACGAATTTATTTTCGTCACGTAATGTATACATTACGTGACACAATATGTAATTCGTCACTTTTTTCCATCAGCTACCTATATTAAGTGACGATATATCATAACGTCACGTGACAACGTCACAAAAAATTTGGCGCCAAAGTTTCCCTCCAAATAGAGGCGGAGGGAAAAATTTTTTGTAACATTTTAAATATTAGGCGACGATTAAATTTTGTCATGATTGTATAACTTTTTTGGTGACGAATTATAGAACGTCACGCTTTCCAAACAACTTTCTTTGATATGTCACCGAAATGAATGTCTACAATCTGTGATAGTCTTCATTTCGTCACCTATCTTAATTAACTTTGGTGACATATTGGTTCGTCACCAATACTA
>AWWV01016412.1:0-66254 GCA_001974805.1 Corchorus capsularis
ATATTATCTGTCTATTTTTCCCGTAAAATTTTCTCCCAAATTATCTATCCCTTAATCACTTTTAAGATAAAATTTCCTGATTAACCCCTATTTAATTTTTCTCGTAAATATAATACTATGATAACGGGAGAGAGTTCACCATAAAAATAATGGGAGAGAGAAAGGGGTAATATGGGTAGAATAAGTATAAAGTCTATAGAATTTAACAAATTGATTGATTTTCTTAATATGTGTGAAAAAAGAAAATGGAACAGATAATATGAGACGGAGGGAGTATTTTTTTACCAAAAAATAGTATATTCTTTTATAAAGACCAACTAAAATGAAAAGGCTTTACTTTTCTTTTGGCGGTAAAACGAAAAGGCTTTACCTCTCAAAAAATTTGAAAAAGCTTTAATTTGCTATGAAATTGGAAACTACGTCGTTTCTGAAAACCCAATATCTCTAGGTCTAAATTCTAAAAGGGGTTTACTATTCACCGCGCCCCCCCCTATAATTTTTGACACTTTCGCCTTTTGCTCCATTTTGTAACATTTCAAATCCTTTGAAATCTCCAAGTTAAGTAATAAACTAAGTAATTTTAATAAACTAATTAAAATTAATCATAAACATTAAAAATAATTAAATTTTTTTAAAAAATTAAGTATTTTTATGTAAATAATTAATTAATGAAGACTTTTTTATGCAAAACTTGCACCGAAATTCGACATGATTTTCTTGAAGATTTTTGAAGAAAATGAAGGAAAATGAGTTTGAAGAAGTTGTTAGAAATGAAGTTTGAAGTTGTTAGAAATGAAGTTTAGGCTTTGAAGGTTGAGAGTTTGAAGAAGTTGTTAGAAAGTTCAAAATATGAACAAATGACAAAAGTGTAAAAAGGGGGGCAGTGTTTAGCAATCCAGTTCTAAAAACTTATTCTCATTATCCCTTTGTCTTCTTTTCTTCCAAAGGACAACCACCTCCGACGCCTACCTCCCTTTGTCCAGCTGTTGCTTACTTGGTTGTTCTGTCTTTATTTTAAATGGATTTCATTTGACTCATTACCAAAATAAGTGTAAGGCTCCACCAATGAGAAGGAAAGAAGTCAATTTCTAAGCAATTTCTTAAGTATGAAAGCCCATCATATTTCCCTTGGAATAATACGCATTAGTCAATCCTCCACAGCTCCACTTTCCGATATATATTATAGCATACTAATTTTAATCGTCATCCACCATAAATGATCCTATGATCATTGATTGAGTACTCGTTCTAGTTGAGGACAAGGCAATAATGAAGAAGTTGAAAGAAATAGTTATTCATGATCCTTTTTTGGTTCTGTTTTATATCATTTTACTTCATTTACTTCCATGGAAGATCACATGTTCAGGAGCAAGATACCAAGCTGAAGCACTTGTCCAGTGGAAGAACAGCTTGTCTTTTGCTCCTCCTTCTTTCAACTCTTGGAGGCTCTCCAATCTCAACAACCTCTGCAACTGGACTTCCATTACCTGCGATGCAACCGGAACAGTTTCCCAGATTAATCTCTCGAATGCAAACATTTCTGGTTCCATAGCCCAATTTAACTTCACCCCATTTGCCAATCTCACCCGCTTTGAACTCATCAATAGCAGTTTGGAAGGTCCAATACCCACGACCATTGGTACTCTGTCGAAGCTCCTTGTCCTGGACTTGAGCAACAATTCTTTCTATGGAACCCTTCCATCGGAGATCGGTCGTCTGGCAGAGCTTCAATATGTCAGTGTTTTCAACAACAATCTCAATGGTACCATTCCTCCTCAAGTCACCAATCTCCAAAAAGTAAGGCACCTTGACCTTGGCTTCAATTACTTTGTGTCTTCTGATTGGTCGGATTTCTTGCCCATGCCTTCCTTGACTTACCTTAGTTTGTCTTACAATTATCCACTTGACACGGAATTCCCTCCTTTTATACTCAACTGCCATAACCTCACTTTCCTAGACTTGTCCCTAAATCAGTTCAATGGTTCAATACCGGAATCATTGTTTCTAGCTATGAATTTATTTGAAGGACCTTTGTCATCTAACATTTCCAAGCTTTCCAAACTTAAAACTCTTCAACTAGGAACCAATGAGTTAACTGGTCCAATTCCTGAGAGTATGGGAACCATGTCTGATCTTGAAACTGTTGAATTGTATGAAAATTCGTTTGAAGGAAAAATCCCATCTTCTTTTGGTCAACTGAAAAAGCTCGGAAGACTTGATCTCCATTCGAGTGGTTTAAATTCCACAATCCCTCCGGAGCTTGGTTCTTGTACTAACCTTACCTTTTTGGCTTTAGCTGGGAATCAATTGAGTGGGGAGTTGCCTTTGTCCCTGTCACAGCTCACAAAAATAACTGCGTTGGGTCTATCTGAAAATTCTTTTGGTGGTGAGATCCCATCAGCTCTCATTTCAAATTGGACCAACTTGATCGCTTTGCAACTTCAAAACAATAAATTCAGAGGCAACATTCCACCAGAAATATGGCTGTTGACAAAGGTCGAGTACCTCTTTCTCTATAACAATAAACTCTCTGGCCCAATTCCTTGGGAGATGGGGAGCTTGAATTTCTTGATAATCTTAGACCTTTCAGGAAATGAGCTGTCAGGTCCAATTCCTCCAAGTATATGGAGTCTTTCTAACCTTGAAGGTTTGCAGCTTTTCAATAACAAACTCAATGGCACAATTCCACCAGAAGTTGGAAAGATGACATCCCTGAAGTCTCTTGATGTCAACACAAACCAATTGGAAGGGGAGATACCAGACACCATTTCTAACCTCACCAATCTAGAAGCAATCTTATTGTTTGCCAATAGATTCTCGGGAAGCATTCCTCGCGATTTTGGGAAAAATAGTCCCGGTTTGTTGTATGTTAACTTTTCCAACAATAGCTTCTCTGGAGAATTGCCCCCTGAATTGTGCAGCGGCTTTGCACTTGAAAATCTTACGGTGAACGGGAACAGCTTTACAGGGTCATTGCCAGCCTG
This sequence comes from Corchorus capsularis, assembly GCA_001974805.1. Taxonomy (NCBI): domain Eukaryota; kingdom Viridiplantae; phylum Streptophyta; class Magnoliopsida; order Malvales; family Malvaceae; genus Corchorus; species Corchorus capsularis. The sequence goes on from AWWV01016412.1 coordinate 2,985, forward strand.
CTTGAAGAACTGCACTGAGCTTTACAGGGAAGTTGAGTCAGTTGCGTGTTCTAAAATTAGGAGCGAATCAGTTCACAGGAGATATTCCTGCTGAGCTTGGGAATCTGAGTGGGTTGCGTGTTCTAACACTGGGGGCTAATCAGCTGAAAGGAAATGTTCCTTCTGAGTTGGGTAATTTAAGCAAGCTATACAATCTGAATTTGAGAATGAATCATCTGACGGGAGACATCCCTTATCGTATTGGCAACTTAAAGGAATTGATGTACCTTGATTTGTCGGAGAACAAGTTGAATGGAACAATACCCAAAGAGCTTTCAAATTGTCGCCAATTAATGGGATTGAATTTGAGCAACAACAGTTTATGTGGCGAAATACCTTGTGATTTGGGTGCCTTGTTTGCATTGCAGAATTCATTGGATCCTATCGACGATATCAGAAGAGATGTTAGATGTGATATCAGATGGGATATCGCATGCAACTTACTGACTTTAAGGTATCTTGATTTGTCGGGTAACAAATTGGTAGGAGCAATACCAAAGCAGCTGTGGAGTTGTCGCCAGCTAATGTGGTTGAATTTAAGCCACAACAATTTATCTGGCGAAATACCATCTGAGCTAGGCAGCTTGTCTCTCTTGCAGCTTTTGGATCTTAGCAGTAATTCACTCACAGGAGCAATTCCCCAAGACCTGGACAGACTTATGTCGCTGGAGAATTTTGATGTTTCACATAACCATCTCACAGGTAGAATCCCACCATCATTTTCCAACCTGTTTAATCTTATTTCTTATGATTTCTCAAACAATGAGTTGGTCGGTCCAATACCAAGTGATGGTGTTTTCAAGAACCCAAATGAGGCTTTTGTTGGAAACTCAGGCTTGTGTGGTGTTGCGGAAGGATTAATTCCTTGTAAACAAATACCCTCAGCCTCAGCTGAAGCCAATGACAGAACCAAGTTTCTAATTGGCATCATTGTTTCCATCAATGCCCTAATACTTGTGGCACTAATCGTTGTCGGGGTTCTCATATACAATCACCGAAACCGATGGCCCAACCAGGTGATGAATAATACTAGGTTGGAGGATAATGTTTCAGTTATATGGGAACGAGATGTGACATTTACAGTCACAGACATTATAAGAGCCACTGAGGATTTCAATGGAAAGCACTGCATTGGAAGAGGAGGATCTGCTAACGTTTACAAAGCGATACTACCGCATGGGGCTCAGGCTCAAGTGGTCGCAGTTAAGACACTCAATATCTCAGACTCGGAAGAGATTCAATTCAACAATCAAATGTTTCAGAATGAGATCCGTATGATGATGAAAGTTAGACATCGGAACATAGTGAAGTTGTACGGATTCTATTCTAGCAGGGAGCTTCTGTACTTGGTTTATGAATACGTGGAAAAGGGGAGCTTGAGAAGCATGTTATATAATGAAGCAGAGTTTGGGGAGGTGCTGGGTTGGCCTACAAGGTTGAAGATCGTGCGGGGATTAGCTCATGCAATTGCTTACTTGCACCATGATTGCTCTCCCCCGATTATACATCGGGATATATCTTTGAATAACATTTTGGTGGAGTCAGGATTCGAGCCAAAACTGTCAGATTTTGGCATTGCAAGATTGTTGAACCCACATTCAACAAACTGGACTGCAGTTGTTGGGTCTTATGGCTACATTGCGCCAGGTTAGTTAACAATTCCATTTGTTCATTTTGCATAAAACTAATATGTTACCAACATCTACTCTCTTCATCACTTCTTTTAATTTCATTTTTTTGTCTTAATGGGTGCATGGCTAACTATATTTTCATTCAGAGCTTGCACTCACACTGCGAATCACAGAAAAATGCGACATTTACAGCTTTGGAGTGGTAGCATTAGAGATTATGCTGGCAAAGCACCCAAGGGATGTCTTGAGTTCACTCTCCTCAAACTCAAACAACCAAAAGGTGTTTCTAATGGATGTGCTAGACCAGCGAATTCCACCTCCCAGTGGACAAATAGAAAAACAAGTTGTGTTTGCAGTGACTGTGGGCTTAGCATGTGCACGTATCAAGCCAGAATCGCGACCCCCAATGCGTTTTGTGGCACAAGAACTGTCAACGAGAACACAAGCTTGCTTGGATGAACCTTTGGGAATGATAACCATTGGCATGCTAGCTGGCCTAAAGACTTTATCCATATAAATAAACCAAACAACTCGCAATTGTATCAGTGTCTTTGTCACTTTGAAGTAAGTGTGAGGTTAGTATGATTTTCATTTCTATTAGGTGTTTCAGAGTGTTAAGCTTAATTTACTAGTGAATAGGAATATAATTAATCTCCGGATTAAGTTTCCAGAACAGTAAATAAGCTGGAAGATCGTTGCCTTAATATTATCCAACATTGCTATTTTACTTTGAAGACTAGGTTGCATTTTGGAAACCTGGAGTGGAGACTAAAAAGGAAAAGAAAAATGTAGTCAGATTTTAACACAAAAGTCGATGAATTCAATCACTGTGAATTTTGTAGCAATGTGATAATTGACTTTGTTTATTTTAATGGTCATCAGATCTTGCACTCAATATGACGTTTACAGCTTGGGAGTGGTGGCAGTTCAAGATGAACTTTGGTTCATTTAGCAGCCATTTTTTATTACATATATATATATATATATATATGAAGCAGAGATATGTATGAGTGTGGCTTGTATCATATTTTTCTTGTGTTACAGATTGTATATAACCAATAAGAACATTTGGATTTCAAAGGTTGAAATGAATTCACAAGGTTGTAAGGTGCAGAGTATTCATGGGGTTGGACCAAAATGTTTAGTGGCTGTAGCTTTCTTTCCATGCTTCAACCAATTACCAGTTAACCAATTTGCAAGACCAAGATTCAATGTTTTTGTACATATATATCATACAGTAACTTTTTTTTTTTTTTGTCTTTTTAGTCTGAAGACTTCGAAGTCTTTGCATAGTAGTATTCATTTTTAATATGGTGGGGTTAAGAATTAAGAAATTTATTATTATTTGGTTAGAAATTGACTTTTGACTTAGTGGGAAACCTTTGGTTCCACTTGCCTTTGCTTTGAGTGTGATATATACTCTGATTGATCACCAGGAAGCTGCATTCATCTTTGCTAAATAAGCTGTTCCAAAGGGATGGGAGAAAAAACATAAAGGAAAAGGAATTGTTAAATTATTAACATCTTTGTAGAATTTGTTCATCACCAGATTAATTCGATTTTAACAACAAATCAACTTAAATTATTAAAAAGCTAAAAACATATATAAACTTGTATCAATTGATTCTGTTTGTATCTTGGCCCAACTTGTTATGTGCCTATAATTTTTTATTAAAATAATAAAAAAAATATATATAAAGTTTGTTTCAACTTTCAAACTTAAAATTATATATAAAAGGAAAAAAAAAACCATATGCACAGCACAGTGGTTTAAGAAAATCCAATGAAGGCAGCAGAAAGTTGAAAATGTTCCAATTGAATGCAGAATGTATATAATATGCTTTCAAATTTCAAGTTTGCATAATTATATCTTAAAAAACAATATCAAGCCAACTACAATTTTAAGGAATTGGCACTTTGCCAACGGCTACTTTTGTTCTTAGTAAGACAAGTTAAGAGCTACCACAACTTTGTCTTTCATGAAAATAACTAGTTATATGCGTAATTATGCTTGTACCCGAATATTTGACTTGTTGATAATAATATATTTGTATTTCTTAGCTTCAATTTTCCTTTTTCCCCTTAGATAGTATATAATTGTTAAGCTTGTTTTGGTGGAAAAAAATCTTGGAGAAAAACCTAAAAATAATTTTTTTAAAAGGCAAAGGTCAAGGAATCTAGAACTGCTGATAGTTTACCAGGAAAGACTTCTTAATGTTCTCCAGTAAATTATTGTTTTATATATACTATAATAATAAAGACCATTTTCAGAAGTTCAAACATGCCACACTGTGAAAAGCATAAAACAATGATAATTAACAGACAAAACAGGGTAGGTAACTATATAATTTAGTAAGAAAAAGAACATAGTTTGATCCCACATTAATTGTCACATCTTATATGCATTTATCTATTTCTCTTGTTAGGAACATGTACATCAAATTTCCCAGTTCAGACAAACTTTGCTTGCATCAATCAAATTTGGTAACCACCAGGAAAATTATAAATTAATATGAGGCCAATCAAATGAAATTACTTTTGTAGCATACGCGGAGTTTACTGCTATAAAAAGAGAGTTTAATCTAACAGTATGCAATGAAACAGACATAGAACTTTTGATTACTAATTCTAAGGCATGTCAAATCCACAAAAGCTTTCCATTTCTGTTTTCTATTTTTTCTTCCTTTCATTACTTCCATTTAAGACTAGCTCTTCGCCAAGAACACAAGCGGAAGCTCTAGTTCAATGGAAGAACACCTTGCTTTTCTCTCCAATTTCTCTCAACTCTTGGTCCATGGCAAATATCAACAATCTCTGCAACTGGACTTCCATTGCTTGTGACAGCAGCAATGGTATGGTATCTGAAGTGAACGTCTTCGGCGCAAACATCAGTGGAACGCTCATCCAATTCAATTTCACAGAATTTGGAAATCTTACACGCTTTGATGTCAGCAATAACAATCTCCATGGAGCAATACCTTCTGCCATTAGTAGCCTGTCCAAGCTTACTGTCCTAGATTTGAGCAACAATTCTTTCCAAGGCAGCATACCAACCGCGCTAGGGCGATTAATGGAGCTTCAATATCTCAGCCTGTTCAACAACAATCTCAATGGTACCATCCCTTACCAAATTAGCAATCTTCAAAAGTTATGCTACTTAGACCTAGGGTGGAACCAATTAAGCTCTCCTGATTGGTCCCAATTCTTAGCCATGCCATTCTTAAAACACCTCAGTCTAGGAAACAATACACTTACTTTGGACTTCCCTAGTTTTGTACCTGATTGCTGGAATTTGACTTTCCTAGACTTGTCAGTGAATAGTTTGAGTGGTCCAATACCAGAATCTGTTTTTTCAAACCTGGGACACCTGCAGTATCTTAATCTTACACATGATTCATTCCAAGGACAATTGTCATCAAACATTTCCAAGCTTTCCAAGCTCATAAATCTCCATCTAGGAACCAATAAGTTAAATGGTCCGATTCCTACAAGTATAGGGATTTTGTCTGGTCTTGAAACCTTGGAATTGTTTGAAAATTCATTTGGAGGGAAGATTCCATCCTCTATAGGCCAACTAATAAAGCTCAGGACTCTTGATCTTCATTCAAATGGCTTAAACTCCACCATTCCAACTGAGCTTGGTTCTTGTTTAAATCTCTCCTTTCTGGCCTTAGATGAAAACAAACTTACAGGGGAATTACCTGTGTCATTGTCCAAACTCACCCAAATATCAGAGCTGCGTTTATCAGGTAATTTGCTTTCTGGTGAGATCCTGCCATCTCTCATTTCTAATTGGACCAACTTGATCTCATTGCAACTCCAACGCAACTCTTTCAGCGGAAAGATCCCTCCGGAAATTGGCTTATTGACAAGGCTAAACATCCTCTTTTTGTTTAACAACACGCTATCAGGGTCGATTCCTTTGGAGATAGGCAACTTGAAAAATCTGACACGGTTAAGCCTTTCAAGAAACCAACTGTCAGGTTCAATTCCTCCAACAATTTGGGATCTTAGTAACCTCCGAAGCATGCAGCTGTTCAGAAATAATCTTAATGGCACAATTCCACCTGAGATTGGTAACATGACATCCTTGTACTACATCAACCTTGATTCAAACCAACTTCATGGGGAGTTGCCAGAGACCATTTCTCAACTCACAAATTTGCAATTCTTTTCATTGCATAATAATAATTTCTCAGGAAAAATCCCTCAGGATTTTGGGAGATATATGCCTCGGTTGGAGTATGTTGCCTTTTCCAACAACAGCTTCTCTGGAGAATTGCCTCCTGAATTATGCAGTGGCTTTGCTCTCACTAACTTAACTGTTAATGACAACAACTTCACAGGGTCATTGCCAGCTTGCTTAACATCTTGTAATGGATTACTCAGAGTTCGTCTTGATGGGAATCGATTCACCAGTAACATTACTAATGCATTCGGAGCTCATCCGGATCTCAGCTTCATTTCCTTGAGTAACAATCAATTCATTGGTGAAATCTCAACAGAATGGGCAGAATGCAAAAGCCTTACTGATCTAGAGATGGACAGGAATGGAATCTCGGGTGAAATACCCGCTGAGCTTGGGAGGTTGACTCAATTGCGTGTGCTTAAACTTGGCTCAAACGAGTTGAATGGAAGCATTCCTACTGAGCTAGGAAATTTGAAATTGTTGTTCAACCTCAGCTTGAACCAGAATCACCTGTCAGGAGAGATCCCAAGAAGCATTGGCAATCTAGTGGAGCTTCAATATCTGGATTTTTCAGACAACAACTTGACAGGAACAACACCGAAAGAGCTTATGTTCTGTAACAAATTACTGGGACTGAACTTGAACCACAACAACTTGTCTGGTGACATTCCACATGAACTTGGGAGCTTGACCTTTCTGCAGTATTCATTGGACCTCAGCAGCAACTCATTGTCAGGAACAATCCCTTCAGAGTTGGGAAAGCTTATTTCACTCGAGAATCTTAATGTTTCACATAATGATCTCTCTGGCAAAATCCCAACAACATTGCCTTACATGATCAGTCTTCGTTCATTTGATTTCTCCAACAATAAGTTGACAGGTCCAGTTCCAATTGATGGCCCATTTCAAAATGCTTCCAAAGAAGCCTTTGCTGGGAACTCTGGTTTATGTGGGAAAGTTGAACAAGGATTACCTCCTTGTAATTCAATTTCAACTAGCAAGAACAAGTCCCACAAGTTGGTTGTTTCAGTAGTTCTTTCAGTCTTTGGAGTGCTGGTATCAATAGCTGCTGCCGTTTTTACATGTCATCGCCTAAGCAACAAGCCGAATGAGAAAACTGAAGGTAGTAAAATTGAAGGCTCTGAGTCAATATGGAAAAATGAAAGCAAATTTAAATTTGGTGACATTGTAGAAGCCACAAAGGATTTCAATGAAAAGTATTGCATTGGAAGAGGGGGATTTGGAAGTGTATACAAAGCATTATTGCCCACAGGTCAACTTGTTGCAGTTAAGAAACTCAATTTATCAGATTCCAATGACATTTCAGTTACCAAGCGCCAAAGTTTTGAGAATGAAATTCGTATGCTGACAGAAGTTAGGCACAGAAACATCATCAAGTTATACGGATCCTGTTCTCATAGGGGGCTTATATACTTGGTTTATGAGTATATGGAGAGAGGAAGTTTGAGAAATGTATTGTATGGAGAAGAAGGGGAAATGGAACTAAGTTGGGCAACAAGGGTGAAACTTGTGCAAGGATTGGCTCATGCAATTGCTTACTTGCACCATGACTGCTCTCCACCTATTATACATCGAGACATATCTTTGAGTAACATCTTGCTGGAAGCAGGATTCGAGCCGAAACTTTCAGATTTTGGCACTGCAAGATTGTTGGATCCAAATTCATCCAATTGGACAGCAGTTGTTGGATCTTACGGCTACATGGCTCCAGGTGAATATCTAACAATATGATTTCTAGTTTTCAGGTTTTTTTATTTATTTATTTTTTATTCATATGCTAACATTTTTGTTTCCCTTGATTATGTTTAGAACTTGCAATGACAATGCGGCTCACAGATAAATGTGACGTTTATAGCTTTGGGGTAGTGGCATTAGAGGTTATGATGGGGAGGCATCCAGGGGAACTTTTGAATCCCCTCTCAATCTCATCATCTACTTTAGCCTCACAAGTTTATGTGAAGGAATTGTTGGACCAAAGGCACCCACCTCCCGTAGCTCAAATGGCGGAGGAAGTTGTGTTTGTAATGAGTTTGGGAGTAGCATGCACGAATATCAAGGCCGAGTTGAGACCAACCATGCGTTCCGTGGCACAAGAACTATCAGCAAGAACACAAGCTTGCCTGAGTGAGCCGTTAGGAAAGTTAACAGTTAGCAAGTTAACTGGATATCACAAGTAGAACCATGAGATTAGGCCTGTGTCACAATTCTGTCACTTAAGGGGATACATTTTTTTTGGTGCTTGATTAAAAGGGTGCAAGTATTTGGTAATCGTACCTAGTTAATGCATATAAGAAAAATTCAAGTAAATCCTAACTTTATCCTACTGCTTTCTTTTGTTGACCACAATATCCTGGTATAGAAAGTAGAAATCTGGGGCTTAGCCTGTGACAATTTTTGCAAAATTGTTCATTAGATAACCAATTTAGGATTAAGAAATCATAGTTTTTTAGTTTATTCTCTTGGCATAGTGCAATATTTCCTGATTTTTAGTAATGAATGGAATTTTTGTATTTCCATGAGATATGATTGATATGAGTGCTTCAGAGATCAAATACCATGCATGTAAAGTTTGTGTAGAAGAATCTCAAGATGTTGTTTCCATTGAAATCCTGGAGGAAATTGCCCCGTGCAAGAAATTGAGGGAATTAGATCACCAATCCGATGCCCTCTGGTCCCCCAAGATGATGAAAATATAACTCATAAAACTGGAAATTAACAGCCGGTTGGATGGAAGTTGCAAGGAACAACTCTTTGAAAGTGGGAGATGTTTGTGTTTTCAAGTTGATTACTTTAAGCCATGATATGTGTCATGTTGAAGGTATCAATTTACAGTCAAACAGATAAATTGGGTTTGAACTTTGAACTTTACAGAATGTCTATATTTTCCAATCAGACTGTGGCATCAGTTTGTTATCTTACATGTCTGTATATTGGTCAATGGCACCCTTAATTTCTTCCATTACCAACACAAGCTTAGAATGCAACAAGCGCTTAGAGACAAACTTGGTTTGAAAACAGAGTTCCTACTGGTCCCTCCTTGGAGAACTACTCAATGGTACAATCCAAATCTCCCTAAGGTAAGATACCTCAACCTTGGAGGGAACTACTTTGTTTCTTCTGACTGGTCCCATTTCTTGCCCATGCCTTGTTTGACATGCCTCAGCATATCTTTCAATGATTTTGCTTTTGAATTCCCTCAATTCATACTCAACTTCCACAATCTTACTTTCCTAGACTTGTCCCTTAATTATTTTAGTGGTCCGATACCAGAATCATTATCCACCCATCTCACCAAGCTTGAGTTTCTCAATCTCTCTAATAATGCATTAATCCAAGGGCCATTGTCATCCAGCATTTCCAACTTTTCCAAACTCATAAATCTTCAGCTGGGAGTCAATCAGTTAAATGGTTCAATTCCTAAGAGTATAGGGAACATGCCTTATCTTGAAAGTTGAAACTGTTGAATTGTTTGCAAATTTGTTCCAAGGGAATGAATATTCCATCATCATTAGGCCAGCTAACAAAGCTCAAGAGGCTTGTTCTTTCCTCGAATCGCTTTAACTCTACCATCCCATCTGAGCTTGGCTCTTGTACAAACCTTACCTTTTTGGTTTTGGCTGGAAATCATCTGAGTGGAAAGTTGCCTATGTCTTTATCACAACTCACAAAAATAACAGAGTTGGATTTATTTGAAAATTTTTTCATCATCTCTCATTTCTAATTGGACCACCCTGATCTCTTTGCATCTTCAAAACAATTTATTTGAGGGCAACATTCCACCTGAAATAGGCCTATTGACAAGGCTCCATCACCTACTTGTTTATAACAATACACTCTTGTGGCTCAATCCCTTGAGAGATTGGGAACTTGAGTTCCCTCCCAAATTTAGGCCTTTGAGGAAATCAATTGTCAGGTCCGATTCCACCAAGTTTGTCCAAGAACAAACTGATTGGGAAAATACCAAAACAGCTTTCGAATTGTAGCAAATGAATGGGGTTGAATTTGTGCCACAACAATCTAACAGGCGAAATACCATCTGAGCTAGGTAGCTTGTTGTCCTTGCGAGACTTGTTGGATCTCAGCAGTATTTCACTCTCAGGATCAGGATCAGGATCAATCCCCCAGGACCTTGATAAATGTTTCAAATAACCATCTCAGTGCTAGAATCCCATCTTCATTCTCCAACCTGATTAATCTTAATTCTTATGATTTAGAGAAAAAATATATGTTACGGACATTGTAAGAGCCACAGAGGATTTCAATGAAAACCACAAATCAATAAGAACACATGCTTGCTTGGATGAACCATTGGCATGCTAGCTGGCCTAAAGAGTATAACCATTTGAAACATTAAACAAACAGTCACGATCTCTATTTGGAATTTGGAAGAAGCAGAGTACCTATCCTGTAAGACTGCATCAAGGAGTAAGGCCATATACATTTTATTTTACTAGTTTTAGCTATCACGTGCGTTGCACGTGACGCAACGTGTTTAAATAAAATATTCATTTGAAATTATTATGATAACATCTCAGGGACAGACCGTAGAAAATGTCCCCCCCCCCCCCCCTCATTTTAAAATTTTCCTTATTGTACATATACATTTACATTCCTGCCAAAAGAATACATATATATTTACATATAACTTATGGAAAAATTTTAAATCCCCCACCCCCCGCCCCTCCAAAAAAAAATTATGTTGTATTCAATCTGAACCCCCCCCCCCCCCAAATCTCATGTGTCAAGATCCGCCCCTGATTACACTATTTTTTATGATCCCATTATGAAATTTTGATAAGCTTCCTATGAAATTTTAATAACGATACTATGGAAATTCAATAATCTTTTTATGATTTTTTTTTAACTTTCTTATGAAATTTTGTTAATCTCCCTACGGAATTTTGAAGACCTCAATATGAAATTTTGATAACTTCCCAATAAAATTTTGATAACCAACACTATGAGATGTTGATAACATCCATATGATATATTGATAATCACTTTATAAAAATTTAAAAACCTCCATATGAATTTTTAGTAATCACACTTTAAAATTTTGATAATCACAGTATGAAATTGTGATAACTTCGCTATTAAATTTTGATAAATATTCCTATAAAATTTTAATAAACCTCCCTATAAAATTTTGATAACTTTCTTATGAAATCTTGATAACTACAAATTTTGATAAGCTCCCTATGATTTTTTTATTACCTCATTATGAAATTTTGTTAATCTCCCTATGAAATTCTGATCTACATAATATGAAATTTTGATAACCCTCTTATAAAATTCTGAAAACTAAACTATGAAAATTTGATAACCTTCATATGAAAGTTTGATATCCTCACTGAATTTCGATATTCTCCCTGAATTTTGGTATCCTCCATCATAAAACTTTAATAACCTTCCTAATTTGATAATAACCATACTATGAAATTTTGATAACCTCCCTAGAAATACCACTATGAAATTTTTGTAATCACATTTTGAAAATTTGATAACCTCTTTATGAAATTTTGATAACATCTTTATAAAATTTTGTTGACCCCTCTATGAAATTTTAATAATCACATTATGTAATTTTGATAATCTCGCTTTGAAATTTTGATAACAACACTATGTAATTTTGATAATCTTCATATAAATTTTGATAATCCTATCTTTATGAAATTTCGATAATCACTCTATGAGATTTGATAACCTTCTATCAAATTTTGGTACTCAAATTGAGACTTTTATAACCTTCATATGAAATTTTGATAACCACACTATAAAATTTTGATAACCTCCCGATGAAGTATTAATAACCTTCTAATGAAATTTTGTTAACCACACTATGAAATTCGTATAACCTCGCTATGACATTTTGAAATCTTTTTGATAACCTTTCTATAAAATTGTGATAATTAACCACCCTATGAAATTTCAATAACCAACCTATGAAATTTTGGTAACCACTCTATGAAATTTTGGTAACCACACTATGAAATTTTGGTAACCTCACTATGGAATTTTGATAACCTCCTCATGGAATTATAACAACCATCTTATGAAATTTTGATAGCCACATAGAGACAAGAAAATCATAATCATAATATCACCTACTCTTCTAACTCAACAATTTACAATTGAACAAAGTGAATGCCGCAAAACATTATATAACGAAGAGATAGAGCTTCACTAACAATAGTATTGTACGTGTTAGTGTTAGTGTTAGTTTAATTTTTTTATTGACATTTAAAAATTGAAATTAAAACTAAAATATTAAATTCATATAATGGAATAATTTATGATTAAAAAATAATGGAATAATTAAAAATATTATTTAGTAATGGCAATTTAGAAATATGTTTTAAAAAAAGATACAATTGAAAATATGTTTTAAAAATAAATTTACAATCGGAAAACATAAAGTTTCCTCTTATTCGTACTTTTATATATAGTATAGATGAACAGACAGAATACTTTCCATGAGGTGAGGGACAAAGGAACACTTAGCCCCTGCTCACCCCCTTCCCTCCGCCACCGATCTCACCTGATGACATTTAGCTTTAATATTTGTGTGTGTATATATATATATACACTAGTCTTCGCTTCCACGTGCGTTGCACGTGATACTTTAAATTATATGAAGATTAAAATCTTAACCATACTACTAATTTTGTCCTAAAAATTTATATTATTAGAGATGACAAAATTTCATCCGAGTGTGGGTATTCGACTCGACTGCCTGAAACCGAACCAGATCCAACTCGATTCGACCAAAAAATTCGCTCAATTAATGACCCGAACTCGATCAACCCGAAATTACCTAAATCGAGATTAGTTATATTTAAATGACCAGAATCCGAAAAGACCTAAACCTGAAAATTAGAGGCTAAACCAGAGGCTCAAACCCAAAATTATTGGAACCATATGACCCAAAACCGAAAAACACCCAAACCAAAAATGACCTAAATCTAAATGACCCGACATTTGAGCGATCCAAACTCAAACCAACCTAAAACAAAAAATTAACCGAACCCGTATAACCCAAAATTTCCTTAACCCGAAACTAAACCCAAATCCAACCCGACCAGCCCATTTATATATACATTGAGTTTTACCATCAAAGTAACAAAAGAAATTATTCCACACAAATAAAAATATTAACAATGTATAAAACAACAAATTTAAACCCACAACAAAGTTGTATTTATCAAGAAAAAAATAATTATAAGTCAAATAAAATAATTACACGTTAGGAAAATAACAAATTTTAATCATAATACATTGAACTATCATATAGAAAATGTCAATCACAATTACTTTTTAAATTAAAATGGTAAAAATAAAAAAAATTATATAAAATATTGAATTTAATTAAATGAAAATAGAGTTTTTAGTAGAATAAAATTGTATATTAGAAAAAATTTTAATATATCCAAATTTTTTGGTAAAAATAAAGTAATTATAAAGATATTAGATTTAATTAAATGAAAATAGAGTTTTTAGTAGAATAAAATTGTATATTAGAAAAAATTTTAGTATATCCAAATTTTTTGGTAAAAATAAAGTAATTATAAAGATATTAGATTTAATTTAATTGAATAAAAATAGAGTTTCTAGTAGAATAAACTATAATAGTTAAGCAAGGGCATTTAAGACAATATATTTGAAAAATAAGGGTACAATAGGCAATTCAAAACTCTCTCAAAAACTCGTACTTTTATATATAGTATAGATTAATAATAATCTGTAATGTTTATTTGCTTTTGTGGACAGGTGATATGTAATGATAAATGATTTCTACTATTGGTTCATCATATTAATCATTGGTGATGTAATAATATAAATCCCATGTGGTTGTGGTGCTTTGCTTTCTATCTTTGCCTGCTTTTTCATCTATGTTAAAACTTATGTGAGTAATTGCTTAGATTTAATCATCTATGGTTTGAGATGAGTGAAAGTAATTAATGAAAATCTAACGACACCAGAAAATTATGTCATTGTATGAGGGCAATTTGTTAATGATAGAGAGAGATCTTACATTACATGTCTGTATATTGGTGAATGGCACCCTTACTTTCTTGCATTACCAACAAAATCTTAGAGACTATTATTATATACACCATCAATATTTCCAAAAAGTTTTAAAACATTTTGAGAATGAAAGCCATCAATGATTGCATACACCCAAAAAGAAAGAAATAATGAAAAGATTGCAATAAAGCACAAGAGTTACAGGCATGAATTAGCACTCCACTCCACATTGTTTGAGGACCGGACCTGTTTGCTTGGGCAAGAAAGGATCGATCCGAACCCAGACAAGGGAGAATATTGATGCAAGAAGTATAGACCAAAGCACAACAATGGTGGGAGTCCTGTTTTGTCTTCCCATCAAACCTTTGAGGAAAGGATAGAGGTGAACAATAACCCAGAAGGCGAAGAATAGCTTGCCGAACAAGGGACCCCATGACCCATAACCATTATTGATTGCATCAGAAATCCCAGCCACAACTCCCACCATGTTCAATATAATTAGAGTTGTTGGAGGAATAAGGAGGGTGGTCCATTTGAACATGTAAAGCTCACCAAACTCTGCATCTTCTGCAGCTTTAGCCGTGACAGTGAAGTTAGTGTCTATACCAGCAAGGACTTTGAGGAGGCCTTGGAAGACAGCGAAAAGATGGGCTGAGACACCACCAATCACCCAGAATTGTTCATTACGCCACCAGTCTTGGATGCTAACTCCACTCCATCGGAGTTCAAGCACGCCGGTTGCTATAATGGAAAGGAAAAGTGCCAAGAACCATACACTTGTAAGGTTGCTCAACTGCCAATATACCAAAAAATGGTCATTCGTTAGAACTTTATATGAAAAACTGAAATATTAATCACTTTTCTAATACTTAAAAATGAAACAATGTTACTTACAGTTGGGATGATGAATTTGCCAGTCAAAAGGCAAACAGCAGGAATAGTACAGTAGGCAAGCAAAGGAATGGAAGTGAAAGGGTAAACAATGGTGTTGGTATAAGCAAGCCTCTCAAGCCATTTCAGTTTTCCACCATAGCCATACCAAAGTGGGCAGTGGCGACTAAGGAAAATTTCTACAGAACCAAGAGCCCATCTCAGAACTTGGTGCAAACGATCTGATAGATTGATTGGAGCTGACCCTTTGAATGCTGCTCTATTTGGTACACAGTAAACTGATTTCCATCCTCTACAATGCATCTTGAAACCTGTTAATATATCTTCTGTCACAGACCCATAAATCCATCCAATCTGTAAACCAAATCAATTTTCATCATTAGTATAAATACTTTACTAGTCTATTAATATATATAGAGCAGGCTCAGCAGAACATTACTCACCTCTTTGCCCCACTCTGTTTTCTCTTCATAGCCAATGCTGATTACATGAATGGCCTCTTTAATAAGTGATGTGGTATTAGTGCCTTCAGGAAGGCCACCATTTTCCATCAGAGTTGAAGCAATGAAGACGGGCGATTGCCCGAATCGTTTCTCAAAGTTCTTTTGTGACATCAATGAAGATTTCTCCAATTCTTCATATCCTTCTAGGCCTTCTTCAATCTCTTCAAGATCAAAGACTGGTGCTGACCCTTTTCTCACATAGTTCTTTCCCATCATTTTCTTCTTCTTGCTATATAAAAGACCTCCAAGTAAGCCCTTTTTCTTGTCTCCTTTCTTCTTTGATTTTTTCCTTGACCCTCCACAGCAACAGCAACACCATGAAGGCCAGCAATCGCATGTCATCTTTGGCCGCTTCTCAGATACCGGTGGATCATAGCCGTACAGTGCCTGCCTATTGAAGACACACCCTGTCCCTACATAAACAGGACCTTGAATCCCATCTAATCCCAACATGTTGATCTACAAGCCAAATATATATGTCATTTGTCATGTTAATATCAAAATGATGAAAAAATATCATAAGTTATATACTACATTTTAAAACCAGAAGCTTACATCGAAGAAGACAACATTTCGATTGGCATATCGATCGTGTCGATCAATACCATCGAATCTCTGTGGAAATTGAACATAGCAAAGCTTCTTTCCGAATTGGGGATCCATTAAAAAGCACATGGCTTCCCTTACGGCCTTGCTGTTGTTAATGTAGTGATCACAATCCAGATTCAACATGAAGGGTGCGTTAGTAAGCACGGCAGAGACTCTAACCTGGTTACATTAATTCAACAAATCGTTAATTAATGGGATCCTCTTGATCTGAACAAATTAAGCAACCAATACTAAATATAATGTTACTCACCAGACAATTCATGGCACCGGCTTTTTTGTGGTGTTGATAACCAGGTCGTTTCTCACGAGATACATAGACAAGCCGAGGCAGCTCCTTACCATCCACATCAAGTGCACCTTGACTTCCTAGATACACCTATATAACAAATAGCTTTCAAGTTTTAATTTAGTCCAATCCGATTGAAATTTCAAAGGATCAAAGGATATTTGATGATGTTAATAGTAATTATTATTATCGAACGGACCTGAATCATTCCAGGATGATCACGAGTGTTATTTCCAGGCCATGGGGTGCCATCTTGCATAACCCATCCTTCTTCTGGTTTCTTCTGAGCTTTTGCCACCAATGCATTGATCCTCACTTTGAATTCTTCATATTCCCTCTACATTAAACCAATTTTATTTATTTATTTTACAGGATTAGGACATTGTTAGACAGAAAATGTGAAGAGAAAAGAGTTTAGCAGGCAACTTACTTTCATGGCTCTGCGTTCTTTGACAAAGCTAGGATGAACCTTGTCTTTCAAGTAATCTATTTTTTCACTGAAATAAAACTCAGGTGCCCTAGGCTCTACATTATGCTTCTTGCAAAACGGCACCCACCTCCTCGCAAACTCAGCAGTTTCAGATAGTGTATCGAAAAGAAGCATGGAAGCACCATCATCCGAAACATAGCAACTCACTTTCTCAACAGGATAATCCACAGACAGGATTGATAGAACTGTATTTGCTGTAATAATGGGCGGTTCCTTAAGAGGGTCAACAGTACTAACAAAGACATCAACTGGGAGTAGCTGATTGGGCTCTCCCTCGCGCTCGAACCTCAAGGAGAGTCGATCCAAGTAAGTTTCACGTCTAATGGGGAACCATTTGGGGAACTGGTCCAGTATCCAAGAGAAAGCAAACCAGACTTCACATATCACAGAGATGAGCCACAAGGGAAAAGCATCATAGGCCGGTGTTAGGATACGAAAACGCAGGAAAAACACCAGAATGATAAACCTCAGGACTATGACTATCCTGTAAGGGCTGATCAGGCTGGATGGAATTGGAATTTTCCTCCATAGAGGTTGTCGAGCTTCAGCCATGCTGTGGTGTGGAAGAAATGAGAAAATTAGCTGTTTATTAATTACAAGGTGGCCTTATAATATTTTATTTTATGCTCTAAAAATATTCAAGGAAGAAAGTTACAGGTAATCATCTTCTTCAGCTTGATCATTTCCTCCATCATCATTGCTATTGCTAACCAAACCTCTTTTTTCCTGCCTGACTTTCCATTTCTCAACTCTCTCTTTCCATTCAGCACTTCCATAAGTCTCTTTGTCGACTTCAAAATCCTTTCCAGCAGCTGCAGCAAATCCAGAACAAAAATTAAGCCAAATCAGGAAAGAAAATTAACGTAAGAAGAGAAAATTTGGTTGCACTGCACTTACTGCTTCCTGCAACTGAGAAAGCTTGACCATTTGGATGCCATTGCTGATTATTATTAAACTCCGCATTTTCCTGCAAAAACAGAAAGAAAAAATTATTATCTTCAATGGACTTGTTAAGCTGAAAAAAAAAATATATAGTAATCATAAATAAATATAATTATGTCTTACATTTACATGTTGGGGATGATGAGAGTCATCCTTGGGGTTGTTAGTGTGAAATTCATCATCAAAATCATCATGGTCAGAGTCTTCATCATCCCCTGCAACTCTTGGACTGCCTGCAGAGATGGAAATAATGAAAGTTGGATCTAAGAAATGAAACAATTAATGGAGATATATGATATAATAAATTAGAAATGAATCAAATACCTTTAAGACGCTTGTAGCGAGTGTTGCACTGAGGACAAGACTGGGTTCCATCACTCCTCTCATACTCATAACAGGGCCTGCAAACAGGGAATCTGCACACATGACAAGCCACAAACAGCTCACCATCTTCCTTGTGCCCAATCTCATCCCCACAAACCTTGCAAATCTTCCCAGAAGCCATGGCACAAGGAAATGAAAGAAGGCGAGGGGAGAGAAATGGAGAAGAGGGTAATATAAGGAAAGGGAAATTAGTGATGAAACGTGAGTGAGATGAGATGTACCAAACTGTGAGTTGGGAAGTCGTAGGTTTGAGTCTAAGAGACGTTAAAGGAGCGGTAGGAGAGGAAGGATAACGAAACCTCTGCTTTGCTCTGCCAAACGCTCTGCCATGTTTTTTTGTTTTCAATAGCCTCAAATGGGCTTTGCTTCCAATCTAAGGCAGGAGCCATCTTCCCATATATTTCTTCCTAACAAAAATAGTATATCTTTTTCATTTCCCAGCCTAAAGTTGACATTATTTTTACGCATTTTAATTTACTTTTACTCAAAAACCAACCATTTATTCACTATATATAATTTAAGTAAATGGTTCTAGAATAAATCAAACATATTATTCTTGTGAATTACTATCTACACTTGTTTTATTTAAATGCTTATAAAGAGAAAGAAACCATTTGGCTTAAATATAAAGAATAGTACCAAATATATATAAAAAAAAAAATGGCCTGTAAATTAGTTTGACTTGCTTCATTAAGTTCTAAAATTTATATTTGCAATTACATTAACCTTAACTAGAACTTCCCGGCCGCGCTTCGCGAGCGGCTATTTTATTTTATAAATTCTTTTAAGAAAATTTCAGTTAAGAAATGAAATTTTGTTGTGAAATGATAACAAAACAAACGAAGAAAATAAAAAATTGAAGTACGAAAAAGACAAGAGAATAGAGAGAGAATAGAATATGGAGAAGAAGAAAATATGAAAAATGAGAGAAATTATTCTTATTCATCCTATTCCATAACAAAGTAAGTGGTGTATTTATAGGCACATAGATACATCACCATAAATATAAGAGGATGAACTTAGTACATAGATATATATGTATGAATGAACCAAGTTATTAATCTTATCCATGCTTTAATTTTAGATTCATAGACATCCACAATATACATGTATATTCATAACAAATTTATAATTAATTTATAATTATTTGATAATTTAGATAATTTATTTTATATAGGAAAGGGGATGAATGTCTTTTGATTTTTCCAAACTAAATGAATACAAATATAATAAACAAAACATTAGAAAATTAACTATTGACACTTGTCAAAAAAACCTAATGCCATGTGGCACTCAATGAAAGCTTTGCTTATAAATTGGATTGAATCTAAGTGTCTAATTTGGATTGAATCTAAGTGTCTAATTTCAAAGAGGTGGGTAAACCTTCTAACTTTTTATATAATGCATCAAATAAGCTACCGCATTTTTATTTTCACGTACATGATTGTTTTTTTTAGGTAGTACTCTCTTTTCCCACCATAATCCCATCCCGTCTATTCTAGATTTTGAATCCGGGACCTCCTACAAGAAATCCCAAATTTTTAACCACTGGGGTGTCCCCTTGGAGACACATACATGATCATAATCATTGTTATTAAGCATGAAGGTTGACAAATTTTAGTCATATATTGAAAATTGAAATCCTAATCGAGTTTACATCCAAATTAAGTGAAAATTGCAATTCGTAAAATTTTGATTATATCAAGAGTTTAATTTGGCCTAAATCAAAATTGATTTAATCACACACAATTAAACTTACTATTAATTAAACCTACTATTAATTTTATAAGCAAAGCTTTCATTGAGTGTCACATGGCATTAGGTTTTTTTGACAAATGTCAATAGTTAATTTTCTAATATTTTATTTATTATATTTGTATTTATTTAGTTTGGAAAAATCAAAAGACATTCATCCCCTTTTCCTATATAAAATAAATTAATCAAATAATTATAAATTAATTATAAATTTGTTATGAATATACATGTATATTGTGGATGTCCATGAATCTAAAATTAAAGCATGAATAAGATTAATAACTTGATTCATTCATACATATATACCTATGTACTAAGTTCATCCTCTTATATTTATGGTGATGTATCTATGTGCCTATAAATACACCACTTACTTTGTTATGGAACAAGATGAATAAGAATAATTTCTCCCCTTTTTCATATTTTCTTCTTCTCCATATTCTATTGTCTCTCTATTCTCTTGTCTTTTCCATACTTCAATTTTCTATTCTCTTTGATTGTTTTGTTATCAATTTACAACAAAATTTCATTTCTTAACTGAAATTTTCTTTAAAAAATTTATAAAATAAAACAGCCGCTTGCGAAGCGCGGCCGGGAAATTTTAATTTATTTTAATTTGATTACTATTTTCACCTTATTGATATTTTATTCTTTTATTAATTTTGATATTCAAATTTAATTTTTATTTGATTTTTTTTTATCAAGGGTACCCCCGCCCCCTGGATATGGATATTTTTTAACCTGATACTAATCTTTTTCAAACGTGGTTGTGAATATTAAAGTCCTCCCAGTTATTTGGCAAAATGCTCAATTTGGGCCAAATGTTTTTCGCGATACTCGATTTGGGACCAAACGTTTCAATTATGACAAAATGAAACCAAACGTTTTCAGGACTACTTAATTCGGGATTTCTGACGGAAATAAGCAAGTGTATTACACGCCCAGTTAAACTCCTGTTTTTGTACACGTGGATTTTTAATTTCATTTATTTATTTTCAAAATTAAATTCTGAAATTAAATTAATTAAAAAAGTAAATAAAAATTAATTAAAAAATAAATAAACATTAACCCACTCCCCCACCCACCCAACCCTCCGTCCCCACCTCCTTTCTCATCTCTTATCTCTACACTATTCAGATTCATTTCCTTCTTCCTTCTTTGCTAATCTCCATTGAAGTTCATTTCTCATCTCTACGCTATTCATCTTCTTCCTCCTAGTTAATCTCCATTGCTAATTTCAAGACCCATTTGCCCAAAATTTCTTCCTCTTAAAAAAAAATCTGCCCAGAATTTCTTCCTCTTAAAAAAAAAAAGGCAAAATATAGATTTGTACACCAATGTCTTCTTTCTGTCAACATTTCTCTCCTGGAAAAATTAAAAACCCAGACAAACTTTTTTCTTAAAGGGAATTTTTTTTAAGAAACAAATTTTATAAAGTAAAAGAAAAAGGTACAAGTTCAACAAAAGGAAATAAGCCCAAGAATAACCTGCACATCCCTTCAGAATTGAAGCAAAACTCAACCTCAAAATCCAAAATAGATTACTCCCCACATAAAAATACCCAACTTACTCTTCAATTAGCTGCTCACTATGAAATCCATCCTCAAATACTCTCCAATGACAGCCTGATGAAGCACCACAATTGCATTAGGATCCAATTTCCTACAATCTCGAGTACTCTTAGTAGCAAATCCCAAACCCCAAAGGCAAATCCGACATGGAAAAGATGACAACCCATCACCAGGCAAAATATAATCAGCACGAGGGCTTATTACAAAGGATACGAGGCCTCTGTTAATTCCATGGATGAAAGGAATGATTCTAAGTCCCCACGAGATACCGAAGGCCATGGCACCCATACTGCTTCATCAGCAGCTGGATCTGTGGTTTCAAACGCTATTTTTTTCGAATTTGCATATGGGGAGGCTCGTGGAATGGCAACGAAAGCCCGGACTGTTGTATACATGATTTGTTGGAGTTTCCGATGTTATGATTCTGACAATCTTGCAGGTTGCAGCCATGGACCGAGCCATTTACGATGGTGTTAATGTGATTTCTTTATCAGTGGGAGCCACCTGATATACGCCGCAGTATTATCGTGATTCCATAGCAATTAGGGCATTTGGTGCTATGCGTTTAGGGTTTCAGGAAATTAAAGAAGAAGAAGAAAAATTGCAGGATTTCTCAAGGAAGATGAAGAAAATAGTAGGGCTGAAGAAGTCTGAATGAAGAGAGATAGTGGTGAAACTAAATTTTTATTTTTATTTAAATAAAAATAACATTCAAAATTCCACTTATGGTACTGTTTATGCCACGTGTCACTTTCACTCGCGGTTAACGGAGCGTGTAATACACTTGCTTATTTCCGTCAGAAAAAGCCCCGAATTGAGCAGTCTTGAAAACGTTTGGTCACATTTTGTCACAATTAAAACATTTGACCTCAAATCGAGCATCACGACAAACGTTTGGCCCCAAATTGAGCATTTTGCCCAGTTATTTGATCCTTCTATTAAAAAAAAACTAATGTACTTTTTTGATAAATTTTTTGAAAGATTAGTAAAGGATAAGAAAGGATGGGAAATGAGGGTTTTTTAAAGGAAAGGAAAGGAAGGATCAATTCTTATTTGGATAGTTTAAAAATAAAAGAGAACCTTATTGGCTGGAGATAAATATTTAGGACTTCCAATTTTGGTAGGGCGTGAGAAGAAGCTCCATTTCCAGCATATTAAAGACCGTATTTAGAAACGAATTCACCATTGGCAGAGTAAATTGTTATTAGCTGCAGGCAAGGGTGTGTTAATTCAAGCAGTGGCACAAGCTATACCTATGTATGCTATGAGTTGCTTCAAATTTCCGAAGCAGTTCTTACATGATCTTGATATGATGTTGGTCAAATTTTGGTGGAATCATGGAAAAGATGGGAAAGGCACTCACTGGGTTCGATGGAGGGATTTATGCACATCGAAGCTTGATGGAGGGATGGGTTTCAGGGACTTCGAAGCGTTTAATTTAGCATTCTTGGCCAAACAAGGATGGCGATTCATCCATCACACTTCAACTCTCTGTTACAAAGTTTTCAAAGCTCATTATTTTCCAGCAACCTCTTTCTTGAAGGCACAACTTGGGTCCAATCCATCATTCGTTTGGAGGAGTATCATGGAGGGGAGATCGATGTTACAATTAGGATTGAGATGGCGAATAGGGGATGGTAATTCAGTTAACATTTTGGAGGATACTTGGCTCCCTTCTTTGCCGTTGGGAAGACCAAGTTCAATGGCTCCAGGTATTTTAGATCATGGCATTGTGGTTGAATTGAATGATCAGGTAGAACGATGTTGGAAGGAAGAACTATTGAGAAAGCTATTTCCGTCAAATGAAGTTGAGGCCATACTGGATATTAATTTGAGCTTGACTCGGATGGATGATAAATTGATATGGATGGCGTCGAAGCTGGGTTCATTCACTGTCCGGTCAGCCTATTTTGTTGGTAGGATCAGCCTTGATTGTGAAGTGCCGGATACTGACTTGAGAAACCCTTTTTGGAAGTTGATTTGGACAGCCAAGATTATCCCGAAGGTGAAACTATTTATTTGGAGATGGTCTCATGGTTTTCTTCCAGCTCGAAGTGTATTGAAATCGCGGCATATGGAGGTTATTGATCAATGCTGGGTATGTGGTGAAACAAATGAAACTTTAGCCCATATTTTCTTCGATTGCCGCTTTGCGAAGTCTATGTGGAGTGAGTATCTTGGCTGTAGACCTGACAATTCGTGTTTCGTGTCGTATAAACGTGCATAATTTAGGAGTATATGGCCAAACACGAACACGACACGAATAACTAATCGTGTCATGGTCTTAAAAACGTTTACGAGAACTGTTTATTAGTCGTGTACACGACAAGACACGACTAAAAACGATTTTTTAAGCGTGTAACCAAAAACAAGACACAACACGGCTAACACGAGTTAAACGTTTTAACACGAATAATTTAAACATGTTAAAATTACCAAAAATCTCCCTAAAACATTTATAAAATTACACAATGTTAATGATTTTTTATTATTTTCAAAAGGTCAAAGTGGTATTTTACTTTAAACAAACATATAAAGTTATAAACGTTTACTACACGTGTTATCGTTTTAGCAGTTAACGTGTTGACACGGATAACACGACTAACTAAACGTGTTATCCGTGTAACACATCGTGTTAGCCGTGTTTTATACGGTTATGACACAAAACACGTTTTCCCTTAATCGTGCTGACACGATTAAACACGAAACACGTTAAGTCCAAACACAAACACGGTAAAACCCGTATCGTTCCGTGTCGTACAAAAATGTCGTGCCAGAAATTGCCAGGTCTACTTGGCTAGATGGAAGATTTTGTACAGGCGAATGAAAATGCATAAGATTTTTGTTTAAATCTTGCTATTGCAGCTAGACAGAAGGGATGTCTTGAAAAGGTTCTTGTTGGATTATGGTTCTTATGGTTCAATCGGAATCTTTGCTTACATGAGGGTCGGCGCATCATTAGTAGTCAGTTGATCCGGAAAATAGAAGCCATGGTCAATGAATATGAAGAAGGAATGGCAAATATCCATGGTGAACAAATGCTATCGAAAAGACATGAGAAGAGACAATGGAGTCCACCCGAGCCTGGAATGTTGAAATTGAATTGTGATGCGGCATTTCATAATGCAACAGATTCAACTGGTTTGGGGATGGTGCTTAGAAATGCAATTGGTGATGTGATTTTAGGAGGTGTAAGTAGAGTTGATGGAGTTGCCGGCGTGTTGCATGCTAAATGTATGGCTATAATTTTTGGTCTAGAAACGGCATGGGAGCATGGTTATGTATCTTTGATAGTTGAGTCAGATAGCAAGCAAGTCGTCGAGGAGATTGCTAAAGGTAATGATTCGTTATGGTCTGGTGCTTACCTGATCCACGATGTGTTAGACCTCTCTTCAATGTTTCACTCAATTTCCTTTAAGTTTGTTAATCGGGAGGCTAATGTTTTAGCTCACAATGTTGCAAAGTCTGATTGTAGTGAGGGAGAGCAAAAAGTGTGGAAGGGGTATTTACCTCCATATATTTGTAATCCTTCTCTATGATTGAATAAAATTTCCGATTTCCATAAAAAAAAAATAAAAGAGAACTGACATGAGGGATCATCTATCATTTTATAAATAAAAGATTTGTTTTGGAGTACCAAAAAAGAGGGACTTATAAGAATCATGAATGACCAAAATTGGTCCTCCAAAACCCATGGACACTAATTTCCAATCCAAACATTGGTCATTAATCAATAAAACTTCCCGTCTCATCCCGTCCCCTCTAAATAACTCAATCCAAACACATTATAAGCATTTCCCTTCCTTTTTTTTTTTTGGTAGCATTCCCCTTCCTTAATCCCACTTCTTAAATTATCAAAAAGGATCATCATAAAAAAAAGTTATAAACTTGAGAATTTATTCAAACAAAACCAGCACATATATATGATGAGTATATTTTGTAATAGTATCTAATTGCAGTACAATGACGAAGATCAATCCATCATTAGGGGAAAGAAAACCTGCATTAATTGGCATCAATAGGGCATTAAAAGAAAGAAGCTTGATATTAAAAATTGCTCTGTTTTTAGGTTACCACAACATCCAAAACAGATTACTTTTGTAAGATTATAAGCTTTACTTGTCAATCAAAATAAAGAAAGATTAAATTAACAGGTTTGCAGGTAGGATCATAAGACATGGTATTACATTTACATTAGTTAGTAGTAGAAATATTGTAAATAAAGTGAATGTTTATTTAAATGTACTGGATGTATTTTACATGTTTTATTGCATAAATATTAAATAGTGCAATTAAACATAATCATACAAATTCAAAAGGGAAAACTTTTAATGTTTTTGGAGAATGAAGATACAAAGATACTAGAAGAAAGTCCCTCAGTGAAAGTAAGAGAAGTATTAAACCACTTTGAATCTTAAACCTCACTAGTGTAATTAAGTCTCCAGGCAATGAAACTAAGCTCTCCCTTGAAATTAATGACTTACACCGAACCGTCAAATAAGTCCTTGAAGTATTAAACCACTTTGAATCTTAAACCTCCTAATGGGCTTAATGGGCAAAAAGGCCTCTGAACTTACGCCGAACCGTCAAATAAGCCCCTGAACTATTATTTCGGCCAAATAAGCCCCTGAACTCTTAAAAAAGGCCAAATAAGCCCTGTTGCCAAGGCTAAATGCTTAAATAAGGACTAAACGTTTTAAGATTTTCTCAAATAAGGATCAAAATACACAATTTCAACAAATTAGAAAACATACTTAATTTTTTTTACAAATTGGATACAATATAAGTTAATACTAATGTGTGAGAGATATATAAATTGAAAATCACACGATAATTTTATATCATATTACGTTTAATGAATTTATTTTTATTAATAGGGTTTGATTTTTAATTAACATGATAATATCATTTTTTTTATCAAATTTAACGTATATGTATAGAAATCATTGGTTTTCATTTAAGGATTCCCTAATTTGTAAAAATTTGCTAAGTATGTGTTCTAATTTGTTGGAATTGTGTATTTTGATCTTTATTTGAGAAAATATTAAAACGTTTAGTCCTTATTTGAGCATTTAGCCTTGGCAACAGGGCTTATTTGACTTTTTTAAGAGTTCAGGGGCTTATTTGATCGAAATAATAGTTCATGGGTTTATTTGACAATTCGGTATAAATTCAGGGGCCTTTTTGCCCATTAAACCAAATATAATCCGGGCACTACGAGTAGGTAATTAATGTATTTGCTGTGGTGAAGTTTTTTCTAATAGTATATGTTTCCAAATTCCAAATTCAAGTTAAGAAATATGTTTAAATAATTTAAAGAATTATCAATGACTAATTAATGTATTTTTTTAAAGCCTTGTATTTATTTTTTTTAAAAAAAATTTACAAATAAACTAGTGTGTAATTTTTTGGAGGGTAGTAGTCGATCGGTAGTCCTCCTTTTCTTTACACCGAATTTATTTATTTATTTTTATATAATAATAGTCCTAATCCCTGTGGGAATAGGATCAGTATTGTCGGTTTGATAATCCTTCTCTTAGCAGAGTTAACCTGTCTTCTATTTCTATATAAATAAATAAATACCATCGTCTTTGCATATAATTATTATTAATTTTCTACCCTCTCTACTTTCTAGTTTCTACACAGTTCTTACCCAAATCTTAAACGATGCCACTGAAGATGGAGGCAGAGTCATTGAAGAGGCTTAGCCAAAAATCCTTAAAACGCTCCCTCCATCTGCTTAGTCCTCAATTCCCTCGTCCTGACCCCAAAACAAAAACAATTCGCCTCAGCCACCAGGAAAGTGGTGAGGTTTCTGGAATTATAATTAAAAGTAAAACCCTTCAAGTGGCTCAACCTTCAATTGCCAATCAAGATACTAGGCAAGGCACTCAAAATTCTTTGCTTGTTGGTCCATCCATGTTTCCTTCTTCTCCCAGAATTAGAATCCCAAGCAGCAGCAGCAGCAGCGGATTCAGATCTCATCGGCCATGGAAGATGTACAGATTCATAAGTGGGCATAAGGGATCGGTTATGTCAGTGGCGTTTGATCCAAGTAACCGATGGTTTTGCACCGGCTCAGCAGACCGTACAATCAAGATATGGGATTTAGCAAGCGGAACCCTCAAATTATCATTAACCGGACACATTGGACAAATACGAGGTCTTGCTGTCAGTAAACGAACCCCATATATGTTCTCTGCCGCTGATGACAAGCAAGTTAAATGCTGGGACCTTGAACACAACAGAGTTAATAAATCTTTTCATGGTCACTCCAGTGGTATTTATTGCTTGGCTCTTCATCCTACAGATGACAATATTTTGGTCACCGGTGGTCGTGATTCCGTCTGCCGGGTTTGGGATATTCGCAGCTGTCAGCAAACTCTTGCATTATCCGGACATGACAACACCGTTTGCTCTGTTTTTACTAGACCAACCGACCCACAAGTTGTTACTGGCTCCCATGATTCAACCATAAGATTCTGGGACATCAGAAATAGTGGGAAAGCAATGTCAACTCTGACACACCATAAGAAGTCAGTGAGAGCAATGGCATTGGCACCAGATCCTAGAGACCATTCTTTTGTGTCTGCCTCAACTGACAACATCAAGAAATTCAATCTGCCCAGGGGAGAATTCTTACATAATTATTATGTGTTGCCTCAGAAGAAGAATACTAGTGGTATAATTAATAGCATGGCAGTGAATGAGGATGGTGTTTTGGCAACTGCAGGTGACAGTGGGAGTTTGTGGTTTTGGGATTGGAAGAGTGGTTACAATTTCCAACAAGCTCACACAATTGCACAACCTGGTTCGTTGGATAGTGAAGAAAGTATCTTTGCTTTGGCTTATGATGTAACTGGTACAAGATTGGTTACATGTGAAGCAGACAAGACTATTAAAATGTGGAGACAAGCATGAAATTCATCTGCTTCCTCAATTCATTCATTCTATAGTTTTTTGTATGATTTGAGATAGAGATATATAGTTTTTTTTAGTTGTTGATTTTGGTTTTGGATGGAATTTATAGATTGCTTGAGGTTGAGGAGGTATTACAATTTTTTTTTTTTTTTTTAATATTTACATTGAAAATGGATGCTGTCTTGTTAAGCAAAATCTGAAAATTACAATGCAAATTGACCCCTCAACAATAGACAGACAAAAGAAAACATGAAGAATGAGTTCACCTTCTTTGGCATTTTATTATTGGATGCCTCATTTTAGTTATGCAGCAATACCCTGCTGGAATTGATTTTTAAGGAGTAAGGACATTCCCCACCCCAGTGGGTAGCTATTGATTCTCCTTTTGGCTCTTGCCCTCTTGCCCTCTGCCTCTGAAACTATCTTAGCTACGCTACCACTTACTTTAACAAATGCTTTTTAATTCACTGCTGGAATTTGCCTCATCTTATTTTATATTTATAATATTAAACCAAATTAACCCCCAAAAGTCCCACTTCTCAATTCCTATACCCATCTTCTTCCTCCCCATCGCCATCGCTTTTCCTCATTTTCTGCCTGATTTTTGGACCAATCACAAAAATGAATGACAACCCACCCTATCCTCCCATCGATCCCACCACCTTCGACCTCATCGTCATAGGCACCGGCCTACCGGAATCTATTCTATCCGCCGCCGCCTCCGCCGCCTCTAAATCCGTCCTCCACCTCGATCCCAACCCTTTCTATGGCTCTCACTTCTCCTCTCTCCCTCTCTCCGATCTTACCTCCTTCCTCACCTTCCACTCTACTTCACCCTCATCCTCATCCGATGGCCAGCTTCATGATTTCACTGTTCTGGATTTCGCCACGCGTCCTCTCTACTCCTCTGTCGATATCTCCAATTTTGCCCCTCAACTCCTCCATCAACACTCCAGAAAGTTCAATATCGACGTCGCGGGACCAAGGGTTTTGTTTTGCGCCGACCATGCCATTGATCTGATGCTGAAGTCGGGAGCCAGCCAATACATGGAGTTCAAGTCTATTGACGCCACTTTTGTGGGAGACGGCAACGGCAATCTCTGGACTGTTCCGGACTCCAGGGCCGCCATTTTTAAAGACAAGACCTTGGGCCTCATGGAGAAGAATCAGTTGATGAGGTTCTTCAAGCTGGTGCAGGGACACTTGGCTGGCGAAGAAGCCAGCAAGGTTTCCGAAGAGGATTTGCAGACTCCGTTTGTTGACTTCTTGAATAAAATGGGGTTGCCGCCCAAGATTAAATCGTCTGTTAGTCACCACTTCTTCTTTAGCATTAGACTATATATTACTTCCTCACTGCTTTATTCACTCATGCTCGACTGCATTTGAATTTTCTTTCTTTATTTTCGTGAATTCGCAGGTTTATTTTGTATGCAATAGCAATGGCAGATTATGATCAAGGAGATGGTGGAGATTTGCTCAAGACAAAAGATGGAATTGATCAATTGGCTCTCTACAGTGCATCCATTGCCCGGTTAGTTCTTTATTCTTTCTGTTCAAAGCTTGAGCTTTGAATTAACAATTGTTAAATTTCCTACTCCATGTTGAATAGAAGCTTAGTGTAGCACAATACATGCATCTTTATCGCCAGGTTCCAAAATGCACCTGGGGCTATGATCTATCCTGTCTATGGACAAGGGGAATTATCCCAAGCCTTTTGCCGTCGCGCTGCTGTCAAAGGTTGCCTTTATGTAAGTTTTATTAAGGAGACGATTATTTATATTGATATGTTAATGCACTTAGTGATCTAACTTTTCCATTATATGTACTTTAACCTGATTTTGTTTTTGCTCTTTAATTCTATTTTTCCTTGATATGGTACTTCTTAAAGCTTATGCATTGGTTTTAGTGTCTTCATTATATTGAGTGCTTGATATTTAAAAGCTTGGTTGTGTACTAGTATTTTCTACCAATGGGTGCATAAGCAAGCAAATTTACGACTCCAAAAGAAAGTGGCAATAAATGTTTGCCTTAGAAGGTGCTAGAATGGTGCCTTAACTTACCAACAAACAGCACCATTGTCTGCCAACTAGCAACAACAAATATTAAGATATCCATCTTTCAGTCTATGTCCTTATTGGAGATATTTGAAACGAGATTTTCTGATTTTGTTCTCTTTAGCGATATTTGTGAACTTTGAGCTGGTTAATTGGACTTTATTTTGTTGTGCATACACCTTGTAGGAATAGAGTGACTCTTAACATTCATCAATGCAATGAAATCAACTCGATTTAATTGGAAACTTTCGTGCTTTAGCTGTAAAATTAAGATACTAATCCATCTGTGAATAAATATTAAACAGGTATTGCGCATGCCAGTTACTTCATTGCTCATAGACAAGGTATGGAAGCATCCTCATGATTCAAATTGTGCGAATAAATATTTTGCTACCCTAAGCAGACTATTTGGAATCATTAGGGTTATTAATCTTCTTATTTTCATTCGAAAACTTTGCAGGAAAGTGGGAGTTATAAGGGCGTGAGATTGGCTTCAGGTCAGGATATATTCAGCAAGAAGTTGATCCTTGATCCATCATTTACAGTACCATTGTTATCAGGCTCATCCTCACCGAATCCTTTGCAAAGAAAGCTTCCACTTTTCAATTTTAGGGAAGATAGACGGAAAGTTGCAAGGGGAATATGCATCACAAAGAGTTCTTTGAAGCCGGATATATCAAATATTTTGATTGTATATCCTCCAAGATGTAAGATCGGTTTCATTTTTCATTTGTTGAATTAAAAGAAGCTATGATGGAAAAGTTATAATTTATTTTCTGTTTTCTCTTAGCATTGTTTCCTGAGCAGGTCACATCAATCAGACTTCTGCAGATAGGTAGCAATTTAGCTGTTTGTCCAGCAGGCATGTAAGTTTGCTTTAGTTTCTGAAGAGGTTATGTTTAATCCTATATCAATTTGTTTGACATTGATGAGCTTTATGAAATTTTTTATCTTTTTGCTTCGTTGTTGTCTTGTTGAATTGCTTTTTCCATAGTTGTTACCTTTGAGTGTATCATCTGTGATCAATTATGTCAGAACTTCCAACAGGCATTTAGTTCTATTGATCTTGGAACATTAAATGCCCACTTTTATGTTTTATCGAGAATGATACTTGGGTGAAGAATGAAATTGTATGGTTACGATTTTAGCTAGGTTAATGCTTTTCAGAATTTTTCCATAACTGATGAAGTGATTTAAGTTTATATGATTTATAGAAAAATTTTCTAATTTCCACCTGTTCTATTCAGGTTTGTCTTGTACATCTCTACATTATGTAGCAGCGATGATCAAGGGAAGAAATTGCTTAATGCGGTCATGAATACCCTTCTCACAATTCCTGCTTCTATAAATTCTGAAAGTAATGCTGCAGTTCAAAGTGAGACTGTTGAAAGTGGTTGTGCAGTTCAAAATGAAACTGCAGAAAGTAGTTTGGCAGCTGTATGTGACCCTGGAGAGGGAAAGCCTACTGTACTTTGGAGTGCGTTGTATATTCAAGAGCTCTCTTTGGTATGTTGTATTTTTATGTTGACCTTCTTATTTAAAATAATTTTTGGTATTGTTACTATCGGTCATTAGGATTTAGGACAAGCTTTTGGGCCGATGAGACATTCTGTACTTGTAGTGCTAGGCTTTGGACATTTGGTAATGTGCAGCCTTAATGCCAATATAAGCTGAATGTAATTCCTTTTCAATGGATTTATTTGTTCTCAGGGTCAAGTTGATTTTATCTGTTCAACTCCCATGCCAGATGGAGATTTGAACTACAACAATGTCGTAGATGCATCTGTTAAGGTAAGCCATTTGCTAAATTTTATGAAATTAAAATGCTATTCTATAATGCCTGAGCTGTTCTTTAACTGGTGAAATACTACTCTCTGACAAGTTGCCACATTTATAATTTGTTTGTTGTTATGTATTTGTTTGTCGGAACTTATGTTCTTTTTGTTCTTTGGTATTTTTTTTTTCCAATTCATTCAAAGACAAAGTAACATTGATGTTTTCTGATAGCACAGAACCTTTACTTATATCTTGATCTCTGACTGGGATGCAACGTTGGTTGTGGAATATAATAGTTATTTCAGCATATGTACCCCGATGAAGAATTCTTTCCAGAGACGGTTTCCTCAGAGAATTCTGAGGATGATGGTGGGGTTGCTTTGGAGACATAAAGGTGTACCAGATGAAATTTTCTCTCTTCATGGAGCATCAGCCAATTGACATTCTTTTCCAACTTTGTGCTTTGGTGATTGGAGGAGGCTGCCCTGCCCTCTTATGATCTATTCGAAGGAATGAAGAAAAAAAGAAGGGATTTGACACTACGTGCAATTCTAAAATGTTGCGAGGAAAGCTACGGATTTGTCTGTCTTTACAGAACTCTATACTTCATCTCCCTTACAAAACTGTGTTGTATTCAATCGATTTTTACTTCGATGGTTCTGATGTAACAATAGAAATGTAGAAGAGTGATGTGGCAGTTTTGAGAAGTATTTATGTTTTTGCATTTCTTGTATTGTGTGTTTGTGTGAGTTGGGCGGGGACAGTTAGGACAAGGAAAGTTACATAAGCTCTTCAAAGTTCAATTAAGTAGTAATTAGTTTCTTTTTATTATTTTTTTATTTTCATTTTTTTTGGGAACAAAACCAAGTCGTAGAGGCTTGGTAGGCAAAAATGAGGAACGATCGGAACTATTACTACCACGAACCTTTACTTCTCGTAATGCCAATTTTAGTTAGGAATTGGCAAGAAAATTGGCTTCTCTGAACATTAGTCATGATTCACAGCTATAGCTAATGTATGTAGAACTGGCATATAGGCGGGTCGGGTTGGGTTTTGGTTCGGTTTTTTGGGTTGGATCAATTTCGGATTAAGAAATTTTCGGGTCATATGGGTTCGGGTAATTTTCGGTTTCGGGCTGGGTTGGGTTTGGGTCGATGAAATGTCGGGTCATTTGGGTTCGGGTCAATTCTGGGTTGGGTCGTTTTCGGTTTCGGGTCATACGGTTCGGATAATTTCGGGTTTGAACCTCGGGTTTTCGGGTTCGGTTCTTTTCGAGTTCGAGTTGTTACAATTCATTTTTTTCGAGTTGAATAGTCGAGTCATTTCGGGTTTTAAATTTAATTTGAGTCATTCAAGTTTGCGTTTTTTTAATTTTTATTTCTATTCTTATAATTTGGCATTAATAAAAATTCTTTTCTTTTTGTAATTATAACATTTTTGATAAAATAGTTATAAGAAATTTCATTAATATAACTGATAATTCCAATCTCAGATATTTAAGCCTTAATTAATCAGTACAAATATAATATATATATATATATATATTTTAGGCCATATGTCTCTGATTTATACTATATATATATATATACTATATATATATATATAATATAATAGACTTTCAAATCTGATTTCTATTTTAGGCAATGTCTCTTTTGTTCATGTCTTTAGGGAGGCAAACTTTTTTTCTGATTCCTTGGCCAAGCTTTGTGTCTCTAAAACATCAAACTTGATTGCTTGGTTGTAATCTTTTACCTTATTATTAATAATATTTATTATTTAAAAAAACAAATATATATAGTGTACATATATTATATAAGAATCAAAATTGAACAATAACTTGATCCAATGATCATTTACTAATATATAAATTAAATATTTAAACTAAATCAACCGCAACATTTAAATTTTAAATTAACATAAATTAAATATGTAATGCATATGTTTTAACACTAATTTAAACTAATTAATGAAAATTAATTGTAAATTATTTCAAATTAAAACTAATTAAACATTAAATTAAACAAATTATGAAAATGCAAGCTTTTAAATCAAACAAATTAAAATCTGTCAGACCCTAATTTGAACAAATGTGAGAATTTGGGGATTGAATTGCATTACACACTGAGAACTATTATGCACAATAGCACAATATAATTTAATCCATTTTATTTATATTATAACTTATAATCCATTATATTTACCTCTTCAAACTTATATAACTTATAAATATATTGTATTAATTGAAATATTCATTGGCATTGATTTTTTATATGAACTATATTATAAAAGTATAAATATTTAAATAATTAGAAAATATAAAATAATTTCTATTATTTGTAATAATCAATATTAATGGTATAGTTTCAACTTTCAACTTTCAATTAATGGAACAATAATCATTATTTGTTCTGTAGCTTTTGCTTTCATCAATAATAATTTGATTGCCTTTCAAAAAAAAAATCAAAGACTAAAAAAATTAGCAATAAATATCATGAGATTGAGATTACTAAAATTGGATTAAAACTATCAAATATACAATGTTTGCTAATTATTTTACAAGTTTTAGTTTTTACAATTTAAATATAATTAATTTTAATTCGGGTCATTTCGGGTTAATCTATCGGGTTGATCGGGTTCGGGTCATTTTTGGGTTGGGTCAGTTTCGGTTTCGGGTGGGTTGGTTGACTTTTTTGGTCAAATCAGATTGGGTTGGGTTTGGTTTCGGGCGGTCGGGTTGGGTACCCGCAGTCGGGTCAGCTTTTGCCAGCTCTAAATGTATGGAGTCTATATGTGTTCGCGCCAAAAAAATCTCTTTGGAGATCTTGGTGAAAGGGTACCTGGAGTCTATATATGTTCGCGCCAAAAAAATCTCTTTGGAGATCTTGGTGAAAGGGTACCGAGCGTGCCAATTAATTTTGACCAGAAATTGATAAAAGGAAGCGAGAAAAATAAACATTCTTTTTGTTGTGAAAATGAAATAAATAGTGCAGTGAAAATGAGAGATTTGCTTTGGGTGCAGTAACATAAAAGTAATCAAACGAGTTGTAGATCCTGAATCAAAGTCACACAAACGTGTTTAAATCATTAATTTCAGACTCAGAAAACAAAGGAAATGTTGTAAAAAGAGGTTATTTTCTTGATTCAAATGAGAGAGATGACATAGAGTTGTTGATTGATTGCAACAAACATGTAAATACAATAAAGAACTTGTAAAAACAAGGTTGACAAGATTAATAAAAATAAATATCAAATGTGGAACTTGATTCACAAGAGAGATTTGAAAGCACAGGGCTTGAAAGAGATTTAAAGCACAAAGCTTGATTGTTGTTTTCTCTGCAGGAGAGTTGTTTTTGACCTTAAGTCTGAGTTTTTGCTGTTGGAAG
Source organism: Corchorus capsularis (assembly GCA_001974805.1). NCBI lineage: Eukaryota > Viridiplantae > Streptophyta > Magnoliopsida > Malvales > Malvaceae > Corchorus > Corchorus capsularis. The sequence goes on from AWWV01016412.1 coordinate 38,455, forward strand.
TGGTGAGTGGAGTCCTTTTCAACGTTGGAGGCTACCTCTTTATATAGGGGTCGGTTGGCTAGGGTTAAAACGATCCAACAGTCAAGATTGGTTCCCTCTTGATTCATCCTGATTTTTGGAATTCAAATTCTGATTCAAATCCCTTAAATCAGGGAAATCTTAATCAACTCAATCAGCACGTTTTTGACCCTTTAAATGTGATAATTATTAAAATTTCAAAATTAGGAAGGTTTCAAAGCTTAGTGCAGCAAAAGGGGTGAAAAGCCAAGTGCGGCGAAGCAGAATGGTGCTGAAATCACCTCCGAATGTCACGAACTTTGATTCTTCATCACTTGAACATTAAATTATGCTCAACATAATGCCACTAAGCTCACATTTAAGTATCATCAAAATCGGATCAAGGAAATGGCTTAAACCGAGCTTAATCAGCCATAATGTCCTTAATTGAAAACTGAGTAAAAGTTACGAAAAGTGGCAAATATGGCTTGATTCTTCCATATAGCTTATATAACTCATGTAATTCAAGTTTTAAAGCTAATGGTGAAATCGCCATGTTTAATTGGTCCCGGGATTGGATTCTGTCCTTAATTCCAAAAAATGCAAGTTTTCCTCCGAGCTCGGAATGAGCCGAAATTTGGACAGAGTATTCTTCATGATATTTTGAACAACTTTAATAAAGGATGTCACTCCAAATTCATCAATCTTCATCTTCGATTTCAAAGCCCTAATTCCCTTGTCCTTAGTTGAAAACTATGAAAAGTTTAACCGGAAGGCTTAAATCCAGATTTAAAGGCATGGGCCGGCCTGACCCAACTTGTTCAATATGCGGGGCGGCCCAAATGACTTTCTAAATATAAATTGCCCAATTTGCTTAATTTTCATAATTTAATTAATTAAATTATGAGAAATTAAATAAAAAATCAATCCTTTTTCTAATTGACTTTGGCCTAGGTGGATTAAATCCAACCATCCATAGGATTTTTGGGAGTAAATCTCAGCCCTTGGTCTTATACCAACATGTCCATTTACAATTTTGCCCAAATTGTAAATTGTGGTATAAACAATATATTATGAATTAGGATCTATAAGGGTTTATTACATTTTTGTATGTTTTATGACATCCCCAGGATAAGTAAAGCTGCAAATGTTCAAACAAAGATTCATTGTCATTTATTTTGTCAATGTACATACATTGGAAAATACTGTGACTTTCCTTTTTGCACAAGGAAAATATAAAAGTATATCTGCTGGGTACCAAACATGATTGGAACGAAAGACATGTACAAAATCTAGGAGTAGGAAATTATATATATATATACTATATTTTATTACTAATTTATTTATAAGACAACAATATTCCCTACAAAATGGGAAAACTTCACTGCCATAATCAATGCATTTTGTGCCAACTCTACTTAATGCACCTTTGATTGTCACTTGACGAGGTCGGAGAGGAGACTAGGAAAATCAAACTCAACCTTCTTAGAAGCTTTTGGTTTTTTATCAACTAAATATCAGTGTTCAAGCAATTTTCCACAAGGACAAAACAAGGGGAAGCTCTAACCATATCTCAACTTTGTCTATCCTACTAAGCTGAAATCATCCATGAAATAATTATGCTTGTCAGTTCAAAGTTGTTACTATTACTTTATTCTTCAGTTCTTAGACACTTTGAGGGTTGTGAACTTGACTCAGAAACACAGGTTTCAGCTTTCTCTTTATCACCACTTTCAGCTTCCGTCTGCTTTGCATCCAATTCTTGTGAAGTTCCCTCCAACTTTGACTTAACATGATCCATCTGTGAGGCTTCAGGTTCACTTTTCGCAGAAGACTCTTTGGTAGCATCTGAAGATGGAGCAACCGGATCTAAATTCTCCAGATTAGATGATGACCCCTTCAGCTTGTCTAAACCTGACTTTTGCTTCTCAAACATTATTTGGAGGTACCTCCCTTGTTCTTCTATTCGCAACTGTAAATTTCTTTGAATCTGCAGAAAAAGGAAACATATCAGCAATACACCAACAGGTACCAGAGAGAACTGGAAAATCAATGGGTGATGGGTTCAGTCAACACTTTTACTTTGAGATTGAGTAATCAAATGAGAGCACATATTTTACTTTGAGATTAGTTGTTGCCGGAAAAAAAGATAAGTGGGGTTGGAACTTGGAACTAGCTAATGCAACAGGCTCCAACACATCTGATACCCATAACTAAACGCCCATAATCTTGGTGCCAAAAAAACGACGAAGAAAGAACGCCCATATGATATCCAAGTGAAAAGTGTTCTGAAGATAACTTCTTTATAACATCAAATCCCCTAAATGTGCATATGCCTAGAAGTTGCCCCTACCTTCCCTGACCTACTCATGCTAATAAAATCAATCGTCCAGGTTCAAAAGCCAGAGCACACTAGAAAAGGAGTTTCTACTTGTTTACAAGGGTGCAAAGAAATGGTATTTTCCTGATTCCTTCAAGGAATATCTGAAAATAGATTCTCTTTAATTCATATTCTTCATTAAAAGTACACTGATTTTATGCCCCAATATTTTCGGACAAACAAATTCATACCTCAAGCTGTTCATGCAACCGCTTCTGAACTTCCATCTGTAACCGCAAAGCTTCGGTGATCCCCATACCCCTGTTACAGTTTAAAACGGAAAATGCATTTAATACAATGAACAAAATTAAACAAATTAACACAATGAATATTCACTACTTCTAATTCCATTTGAAATCTGTTACTAAATTTTTTCACAATAAAACACCAAAAAGAGAAAAAGTTATCAACTCTGTAGTTCCCTCTGCCCGCCAAACAGCTGCCATGACAAAATTATTCTATCCATTTTCCTTTGAAATATATGACCAAAATTATTTGTCCAACAACTTAAACATGACATGAGATTTTAATACGCAATCCACATCAGCTACTGGAACTAAAGATATGAACTAACAGGACCCATCACATTCCTTTCAGGATTTTAGATCAGCATTTTCCATATGAAGGGCTTAGCAGACTGCCTAAAAGATTTGAAGTTGAAGTATTGTCCAATTCAAATTTTAGAAGACTGTTATCAACCATGTTGTTAAATCTTGATTCCCCAGTAGAAATGCCAGTATGCCTCTCACTTACAAGAAAATTGTTCCAGATAATCACCAAGTGTGCTACTTAAACTTAATGAAAGTACCTCAGGTTTAAAAACAGATGCAAAACAAATTTTAAATGAAGCAGTCCCTAAGCCATAAGAAAATAAATCATAAAGATAACATAAAACTAGAAATCCTTATGTTTTCAAATTACTTACGCTTTTAAGTCCAGAGAAGATATTTCTTCGATAGGAGTCAACTTTTTCTCTGAGGATTCTGCAAGCAGTAGTCATTATTTCAGCCAGATCTATCCCACATTCGGAATTTGTAGTATACAACATGTATAACTTAAATCTGATATAATACCTAAAGAATGGCATGCCAACTATAACCAGATTCATTGATAAATTAAGGAGGGGAAAAGGTGAGTGAGTACACTGATATAAGGTTTCTAAACCACAGTTGTGGTACATGGAAAAACAAAAAAAAACAAAAAACAAAAACAAAAAAACAGTAAATGGTCTTTAACTCCAATTCTAGAAAACCAGATTCAAGTACTTCAAATACATGCATCTATGCAGATAAACGAATCTATATCCATCAAAGCATGTCTACACATAAAGGAGAAGAGAATGACAGAAAACCTGCTGCAGTAAATTGTCGTATGATATTTAAAAACCTAAGACATCTCACAGAAGATGTGTCATCTCTTCTTGGATTGTAATTATTCTCCCTAGTTTCTCATTAATCTAAATACATTGCTACAATTTCAGATATACCAGTACAGGAGGATAGGATACTTGAGTGCATGCTAAACATGCATCATAAAATTCACTCTGGAAACGATTAAATCGACTTTTTTATGAGGATAATAAGATGGGCTAAATAGCTCTCAACATCCCTATCTTACAAATCCCCTCAATCTTAACATGTCACAAAGAAACAACACAAGAACAGGTAGCAAAGCATAGAACCAGCCTGCAAAAGCATAAATTTCCAAAACAGGCAGTAATTGCATGCCTACCCACCCACCTCCACAGTGCCAAAAGAAAGAGAAAATAGAAGCAATATAGGCAAATGCAGAGAAGTAATGCAACTAGGGAGGAAAGAAAAGAAACTTAAAAGACAGCTTGCTTGCTACATACCTTCTGATGGCTCCGGTCTGTATCTAGCTGTCCTGTATTTCTGCAGTTAACAGAAGAGGTATCTCTAGTTAAAATAATAATCTAACTAGCGCCTGTGAGTACACATCTCACAAAAAAACTATTTAATATTCAAAAAAAACTATTTAATACACCTGCAAATGGCTTTTAACATGATAAATAGTCAAGCCTTCAACTTTCATAAGCTTCAGAACACCCTTAGGTGTAGCTCCTGTAAGTTGGAACATACAAAACAAATTGAAACATAAGCCTGACAAAATTAGACAAGAAATTTCGATGGAGCCAAAGTTTACACACTTTCACTGCCACCCAGTTGGTTGACAGCCTCAACAAAGGCTTCGTGAAGTTCTGGAGTCCAACGCATTCGTGGCTTTGCTGGGGCACTATTTGCTGATGAAGAAGGGTTTACAACACTGCGATTTTCTACAGAAGAAGAATGAAATTGTGGATGTACTTGGGGTTTCTGTGCAGGTATGGTCATGCACGGTTTGGCCACCTGGTAAGTCATCTGAAGCAACAAGACAAGAACATTAAAAAAGAAAAAAAAAGTTTCAATTTATGTGGTAAATGAAACTATCGACACCTTTGGTTCAAGATCTGTAACGTTGTTGTCAACAAGAAGCTCATTCCAATTGGAGGTCAAAGCCTCATCATCAGTGATAAGCTGGTCTGCCCATTCCTGCCAATCATTTCGCTTGCTGAAGTCATCAGATGTCATGATACCACTACAACTATTGCTTTCTACTTGACTGCTCTGGACAGGAGTGTTTACAGGAAAATCAAGAAAATTTGCATCTGTACACCAAGAACCACTATTTTCTTTGTTGTAATGACTTGATATCGTAGATTGAGGGAGAACTGAATCTGAAGATTGTGGTAATGCCAAAGCTGAACCATTAGTTGGTGGCTGAGAAATGAAAGAAGCATTTCTTGAATGATTTTCATGTGGTGATGCAGATGAGTAATGAAGATCACTTGAAAATCCCGAGGATGATGAAAAAATGTGACCAACAACTCCACTATTGGTGGGTACACTAGTTGCATGGACTGGAGGCCTTGTCATCAGTTCCCTTTCGGCAGAGACCTGTTGAGTGTCAGGCAACCTTGGATATGTTTCTGCCAAAGGTGTTGTAAGTGCTGGTAGAGTTGATGACAATCCTCCAGACACTCCCAGGTTACTGAGCTGCCTAGCACCCGATCTCTGAATGGATAAAGCAGGCCGTGCCTCCATAATTGCCTTAAATGAAAAATGAAGGCGTCAATGGTTTTGTCAATCAATATTAGCTTAATTGGCACATTTCATACTGTTGCAGACCAAACCAATAAATGCTCCAGAAAACACCCTTGTTACTTCTTCCAAATGCTATGCCACAAAGAAAGGTCATAACTTTTGCAATCAGTTGGCTTTTTTTGTTAAATACATAAATATTAATGTATATAAAAGAAGTCATCCTAGTAAATGTTGGAACAAAAATTTAAGATGCAGAGTTAAACAAGAAAAAGAAACATGTATTAACACTCATTCTTAGAGATTATGTTCAGAGGGATAGCAGTGCCTTAAATGGACCAAGACTCCAAATTTTTCCAACAAGGACTTTAATAGGATCAACAATACAGAAGACACTAATGTAGGATAAATAATTCTGGTTAGACCTAGAGATAAATGATACTTTTACCATTTTCAGCACAATTTGTAGTATTTGAGGAATTATTAGAGAATTCATGATTATATGTATTTTATATTTATGGCGTAGCTTATATGGACCTTTGCTATTTCAATTTCTAGTTACTTTGAGAAAGTATGGGAAGAGACTTCATTTTTGAGTGTTAAGGTTTCCATTCCCTAGGTTCTCTCTGTTACTCCGTGCTATTCTTCTATCCTTTCCCCTCTATTACTTCTGTTTCCTCAACCTTCCATAAGATTTCATTCTATTAGCTAGATTCTAATTCACAATTTCCTCTTGTTCTACATCAAAATACAGCATAGAAGGCAGAAACGCTTGCAGAGACTCAATAAACAGCTAGAATAAGCTCAAAATTCACTGGAACACTGATAGTGCAGAGTCTAGATTATAACAGGAAAGCTACAGCAACAGGCAACAGAGACGAATCAATCGTATGCTATCAATTTATCATGTCTCTGTAGAGTAAAAGATACAAGTTCTTTTTGGTCTTGAAGCCAATTACTTGCAAGATTAAGTTACTCTGAAGCTTAACCAAATTGGCATATTTTTTATGTTTTCCTCAGATAAATAATTGTACAGATAAATTCATCGAAAAACACATAACATGGTGACACCATACTAGACAAGAAGTATAACTTTTCTCTTCCTTTGATTATTTTTTCAATGGTTATACCAGGGACACAAGGTATCCCGTCCCATTTTTTGGTAGAGACTAATCAGGAACAAAGAACAGGCATCAGGTAAACTGTAAGCACTTGAAAGTATCTGTAACCTGTTTGGTGATATTGTAATCTAGACTGCTAAAGGACTATTGTGAAGCCAGTCCTTGATGATGTATAAGATGCATAATCAAACTAAAAATTTGCAGTTTTCACCATTAAATGTGAAGGCTGAAACTAACTTTATTCTACCAAAATGCACCATTTTTCCTTACGAATATTTAAATGCTTCAGATTTAGTTTTGTGTTCAAAAATATCTTCAGTATGTCATTATAAATGCTATTTCAAGAATACAACCCTCTTCATCTACAATGGTGTACCAATCCATTAAAGAAAAATAATCTTATATTCCTATCATTCACATTTCACTATGGAAGCTAATAACTTGTCTCTTTGTTAAAATACAACCCTTAAATATAAATAAAATAAAAAATTGAAGTAAAAAAAGCTTACCTCATATATCTAGAACCTGGGTAAATAAATGCCAAAGCAATTCCTAACTTCTACAGCTAAAAATATCCAGTGAAAGCAAACTCCAATGAAATTATATCAAATATTGAATTTTCAACCAGAACAAAATCTATAGCTTTGACATGTAGAGTACATACACAAAAGTCCACCCCAAAAAAGTTCCAATAAGCTTTAAAATTCAAGCACCAGCAGAACCAAAAACCAAAAGAAATTCACCCCATTAACCAAAAATGCGAAATTCACAGGAAAGAAAGAGAAACAATCCACAAAAATAACATGCAAAACATCAAAAGAATGACTTATTATCCACAAAAGAAAAGATATAAGCTAATTCAATTCCAACCTTAAACACCTTGAGAAGCACCCAAAAATTCAGCATAAACTTCATTAAAAATATTAAAATATCAAATTTATTAAAGAGGCGAAATTATGCAAAAACAAGCAAATGGGTACATCGATTCTTACCTAAAAACTTGATAGAAACCTCACAGGATTGAAAACCCACCAAAAAGAATCGAATCGAAAATTTGGGTCACAGCAAGAAAGAAGGGTTGGGGAAGGGGGGGGAATTATTCTAGAATGACAGGCGGGTGTTTTTTTAACAAAACAAAAGAAATCCGTCACCGGCGTTGGCCCAACAAAGGAAGTGAACGGTGACGAAGTGCGCTTTTGCCTCTTTGTTTTGGCCCTTTCTGCCTCTGAAGCTAATAAGAACAAACAGTGATTAGGCTCACGTGTCTTCCATGACGCGTGCCCAACAACTTCTCTGCAGAAGGAGGGGAATATAGTTTCTGGGACATGATGTCGATTTGGAGGGTTGTGATTGGTGGGTGTGAAAATATCAATTTGGGTTGCACGTGGGTTTTAGTGTTGCTCATATGATGTGGTCTTTCAGTTTGCTAAAAGGCCAATGGGGCCTCTGCATTTTCTTCTTCCTCCCCTTTCCTTTTTTTTTGTCCATAATAAAATATTATTTTTTAGTATTATATAAATAAAGCATTTTTTTTGAGAGTTCTATTGAGTATGGTTTCTCGGACAGAAAGTAGTCCTTGAGAATTTTGGTTGACACGTGTCAAGGGAGACATGGTTTTCTAGTTTGTTTGGACTTACAAAATTATAATCAAGGCAATCAAATCAACACTAAGAATTAGGTATTCTATTTTTATTATTATATATCATTATATTATTATTATTATGGGATTTGATATTAGATCTTTGTCTTTGTAGAGCTTTTTCTTTCTTTAATTTGTTTCATAATCTTCTTTTTTGCTACTTACTTTAAAACAAATAAATGGAACTTTTTTTTTGGCAGTAAGAAAGAGAAATAAATGGAACTTTTAATGAAGTAAAAAAAAAGTTAATGGCTTATGAAAAAGAGATTGCAAAAAAAAAAAGTGTCATATATAGTGGTAAGCATGTTAAATGGAATCTTTGTATGAGGTCAAAATCAACTATTTTGCCATAAGAAATCCAACATTCTAACATTTTATGGGAGGAAAGTTCCTCTCGACCAGAAAAACCTTACCGAAAATGTTAGGATTTACATGTGAGGAAACATCCCACATCGTAAAAGGATGGGTTGTTTGAGTGGCATATATACATGAAGGACCCAAGAAACCATCAGTCTAGACTTTTGGGTTCAGGATTGGTGTCCGACATGTATATGGGCTGCTCGGTGCGCCTTGGACCCTGACAAGGCCCGGGTTCCTCTCCCAACAAGTGGTATCAGAGCCTGGTTGAATTCGATCAGTGTGGCCCATGAGCACGGTGAACCTGGTGTGACCATCCATGCACAATTGTGGAGTGTTCGTAGCTTGCACCACTCCGGGGGTTAAGTCTTGGATAGCCGATAATTGGCTTAAGACTTGACGGGTTGGGCCGCACGGGGGAGAGATGAGGACTCACATGTAAATCGGGGGAGATTGTTAGGATTTACATGTGAGGAAACATCCCACATCATAAAAGGATGGGTTGTTTGAGTGGCATATATACATGAAGGATCCAAGAAACCATCAGTCTAGACTTTTGGGTTCAGGATTGGTGTCCGACATGTATATGGGCTGCTCGGTGGGCCTTGGACCCTAACAAGGCCCGGGTTCCTCTCCCAACAGAAAATTATCCCGAATGACATGGCATACCTAGTCATCATTTTGATTTCAAACCCTAATCAAATCTAACACCGTGAGCTCTAACCACTACCGTTACCTCTAACTCCCATCCAACTTTTCCTTTCTCCCTTAGAATAATAAGACTCAGCGTAAGGGATTCTTACTCACCGACGCTGTCGATAGTGTTTCAACTTCCGGTGAGGCATTTCTTGCAGTCATGGAAGGACAAAGTGTTTGCCCAAAGACCCAAATCCATTCTCATCATTTCTGCTCATTGGGAGACTTCTATAATTTCCCTGACAAGGTGACTCTTCTTTTCCTTCCTATTTACCCCTGCTTCTCCAATTCTTTCATTTATCAAACTTACAAATCAGAACTTTGGTCTTTTGGGATTGATTTGAATGAGGTTCTTCAGGTATTGATTTCTAAGGACTTAATTTACTACTCGAATCAGAAGATAAAGCAAGCAGAAGCAAGCTTCGCACCTTACCTTCTGTTCTAACGACGTCTGCATTTATTTGCTTTACCGGACCTAGGGCACAACTCGCTTAAAAGGTGAGCTCTGAATCATGCCCAAGCCTGTTAAGTGCTGTTCTACCATTCAAAAATTTTGTCGATCCCGAACTTCCAATTCCCGTGTTCTTTGTTCCCTAATCACTAATTACCTCTTTCTTGCCTGCTGACGATTAACTCTTTCCAACCAAAGAGCTAACTCAAAACCGCAACTCGAAGGAACTGCTTATGGAATCTGGTTTCAAGGGTGTTGATGAAGTTACAGAGCGTTGGCTTGACCATGGTGCTGAAGAGTGAAGAATTTGATTCTTGGCTTAAAGATGCTCTCCTCGAAGGAAGGTAAATTGTTCTTTTTTTCTTTCATGTATGTCAAATTGAGTCTTGGATTGATGGATTCCTGTTAATTTGATTATGAAGTTGTTTAAAGCTGCTGATTATGAACTAGTACAGTTGTTCTTCATTTGTTTTAATTTTTTAATTGCTTTGCTCTCTTAAATGAATGCTTCTTAATTTTGATACTCATCTTATTTAGGGAGCTCTGCTCGTGTTGCCACTTCCGGAACCAAATTGGGTTTACTTCTACGTTAATCCGTTAAAGTTCATAATGTGAATGTTGATCTGCCAAAAGGAGCAAAAAAGGTAAGCCCATACCTCTTTTAAACTTAAGATGTTGTTAACTGACTGGAAACAACTTAATATAGCAGCATAAGCTTTCTGATGCAACATATGTAGGCTTACTCATAGTATTGTGCTTTGTTTTCTTTCTCAGTTAACAATAAAAGATTTACTGTCTTAGGTTTCTACCAATTTGACCAAGGAGAGACCTGAAATGTTCATGAAAGGGGAATCTATGTAAGTTTTCAAGTATCTTATCACTCCTTTTTTTTTTAACAAAGCAACTGATTAGATTGCAATCTGCTAAACTGATTGGGGGCTGAATTTGTGCAGGAGACCGGGTGTTCTCGTCCTAGTGAATGATTGTGATTGGGAATTGAGTGGCCAGCTTGATACAACCTTGGAGGAGAAAGATGTCGTAGTTTTTATTTCAACTTTGCATGGGGGAAAATATCTTAGATGATTGACCCTTTATCTTATAAGCAATCACGATGATGATAATATTATAGTTTAACATTGTGATTTTGCCTCTAAACTTCAATTATTTTCTTATTTTAAAGTGCAATGAAAGTTTCAGTTCTAAGTCCCATTTCTTTATGTTACGTATGACTTTATGTGGGATAATGAATGGATGTCCGGCTGCTTGTAGTTTTATTTAGAAGTTACACTTCCCTTTTCTATTTCTGAGAGAAGAATGTATCTCTTTTGAGTACCGGTTATTAATATTAAGCCTTGCCCTGCTGAATATATTACAAAGTTCCAATCCAATCGCCTATTGTTAGATTATTTCTGTTGTTTAATTATACGAATTGTCGACTTCTGTTGTGAAGTTGATTGCTTTGTACTGGTTCATGTCAACATGACATGATATAGCTCTAACAAAATAGGATAGCTAAATTAAATCTGTGTTGCTGAGCAGAGCCTAAAATAGTTGTATTCCATGAAAACAGAACATTTAATGAAAAATCCATTGCTGCCTCATCAATAAAACCACATTTCGTCCAGGTAGTGATAACCAAGTTCCATGAAGAAAACATTACTTTGGGGCATTTGTTCAAACGCTTTGTTGGCGTCCTCCATCGATTAGCCTGTTGAGGATAAAGTCTCATGCTAAAGGCTATCGGATGACATTGAAAATTACTAAAAAAAATAACTACAAAGAGTAACCTAAATGAGAACTAATTATAAGATATAAATGCAGCAATTACATCTTGGGGTAATGATCTCTGCTTGACTCAAATGTGTATGGATTTTCCTGTAAAGTAAGACAAAGTAAATAAACTTATATCTATATTCGTTAAAAATATCAAATCAAAGCAAAATTATATAATAATTATACTAAACACATGATAATACTAACATTTACCTGTGGTAAATTTATATTGGGTATTTTTTGTTGTGTACCACCTTAAACTCCACTCCTTGATTGATTAATATAGCCTTGAAACCCCATCACCTAATTAAGTAATGAATTTGTAGGATTGTGTAAGATGTAGTAGTTTATAACAATATAAATCAAAAGATAATTGCAACTTCTGGCTAAAAAAATGTAAGTGCAACTTACATTCTCTTGAGATGAGTGATAGCTGTTTGGAGCAAAGGGAGTTGGTGGGTAATATCCTCTAAACAAAGGAGCCTGATTAACCTATATATTCAATAACAAATATATATCACATACTTCATGGTTTGTTGCACTAAATACAATCTACAGTATTATAATTTATTTCAATTTAGTAATAAATTAATAAAAATGCAAAGGATTTTTTATACCTCAAAGCTAGTATTAATAGATGTGGCTCCTAATTTAGTGGAGTGAACATGCAATATTCCCCAGCTGTCCTTGATTCCTATCCACAGTAGTATTGAAATCAAAATTAATAAAAATACATAATAAAATATTTTATTGAAAATATCATTTTGATATATGTAAGATACCATTAAATTAAAGCTTTCCAGTGATTGCATCTCATTGTAATTTTGTGAAGAAAGACAAGTATCTTCACATTTTTCAACTTCTTTCCTCTGTTGATGATTCTATACCACCAAAACAAATAAAATAAGTAAATTTAAACATATATAATATACTAACAAAACATTTTGAAATAACAATTATCATACCTTTTTTGTTCTTGATTTCTTCGAACATATGTTCTCCTTAACTTGTTGCACTTTCTTTTTATTTTTGAGCTTCCGGATCACTTCTTCTATTCGAGGTATTTTCCTTTTGGTTGAAGGATGACCTCTTCGTCGAGTAACCAAAGGACTCAATACTTTGTTTGTCCTACTTGGTACTCTGTTGTCAGCACAACCTTGTGATGGTGACGCCGATCTTTGAATGGTTTGATTATCAATCAATTCAACATTAGCAACTTTGGCCTTCAGTTCTTCAATCCCTTTCAACACTAGCTCATATTTGTCTTCAAAATCTGCTGCAAGAACAATAACTTTTTGAAATTCCTTGGACATTCTTTCGCATCGTTCTGTTTGCGGACGCAAAGGATTGTAACTGCTTTTGATGAAATTGTATCTCCTTTTCAAGTCCTTTCTCCACCTTGACAAGATGTATTTCTGAGGGACTTCATTTACTCTCCTATCAATGAGTACTGAAAGTGCATGTCTGCATAAAATGCCTCTAAACTCGAACAAACGACATTTACAATTCACTTCACAATCAACCTCTTTGAAATGAACAAGAAAAGAAACATCTTTTCTCTTCTCTCCAACTTTTACATCTTCTACAACTTTATACTCATAATTTAAGTTCTCAGTCTTCACGAAAGAAGGATGACAATAAAATTTACCCTTTAATTCATCTTGAAATTCTTTGAATTTGGCATTGGTGTAAACTCTTTAAAATTGTTTCTCAATCTCATAATCACTAAGACACTCATACCAAGAATTGAAGGACTGATAATCTGCTAGGTTCTCTTTCTCCACTTTACTTTTCAATGCCGCATCACACAACTCAACAAACTGTTTCAAAGTGGTTTTATGTGAAACATACCCTTTAAAAAAAGCATTTATACTTTCACTACGTTGTGTGGTAGACATTCCTGCCCAAAATGAACTTTTCACATATGCAGGAACCCATCGTTGTCTTTCACGGTATAGTCCTCCTAACCATTCATTACCTGACATATTATGACTCTCAATCATCAATGACCACCCATTTTCAAACTCACTTTTAGTGGAAGAATCATAAACAACTGTCTGCAAAACTTGCTTGATTTCTTCATAATCAGTATATCCTCTCAACTTCTCTGGAAGTTTGTTCATTATATGCCATAAGCACAATCTATGTCGAGCATTAGGAAAAACAATTTCAATGGCATTCTGCATAGCCTTGCACTGATCAGTAATTATAGCCTTAGGATGAAGTCCTGACATACAGTTTAGCCATGATTGAAATAGCCAAACAAAAGAGTCTGTATTTTCTCTAGTCAATAATCCACAACCAAACAACACTAATCGTCCATGATGATTTACTCCAACAAATGGAGCAAAAGGCATATCATACTTGTTGGTGAGATACGTGGCATCAAATGTTATTACATCTCCAAAATCTTCATAGGCTGCCCTACTTCTTCCATCTACCCAAAATAAGTTCCTTATGCGAGAGTTTTCATCAACATCCACCATGTGGAAAAAATTTGGATCGGCCTCTTGCATCTTAGCAAAATACTTGCAAACTGGTTCAGCATCCCCAGCACCAAGTCTAGTCTGCCTTGCTTTCTCAATATAATTACGGCAGTCCTTCTCGTTAAAGGTGACATTCTCATATCCTCCAGCTTCTACAACAAGAGAATGATAATTTTTACCCGCACCAATTCCAACTTCATCATTGATCTCAAGCCTCCTTTTCACATTTTCACTAAGCTTTATGTTGCATCTGAAATGCCGTGCTTTACCTGGGCTTAGCAAATGGTCATGATCAAGTTCAACACCTGATATTTGATACTGCCCGTCATCACATAATATAAGCCTAATTTTAGCTTTACATCCTATTTTTGTTACACGTGTAGAGGTAAACAAGTTACTTTCGAGCTATCGTTTCCGAGTTTTAGAGCATGCGAAAGCAATGTATTTAACATTCCCATCATCATCACGCTTTGAAGTTCTTTTCACCACCCCAAATCCTTTTTGCTTTCCATAATTCAAATAGTAATCATATGCCTCTTCCGATGATTTAAAAGTCATCCCAATTTTAGGTTCTTGAATTATTTCCTCCTCATCCATATTCTGTAAGACAAAAGAACATTAGAATACTTGTTCTATGAAATACATGTATTCTTAAACGGATATGGTAGAAATAAAATTGTTTTCCCAGAAATCTTTCCCATAAGAATATTGAACTAACAATCCAAATAAAATCTGGAAATATTATTTTTACTCATAAGAATATTAAACAAACTTATATATTTCATAAGAATATTAATCAAACAACCTTTTCACCAAAAAAAATAATCAAACAACCCAAATAAAATTTCAAACACCCATAACACGAATAATTTTTTTAATAAAAAGATGAGTGATTTAACAAATAATTCCTCAAAGATTAGAAGTTGAACAAATAATTCAAAGTGTAAAGAAACTAACCTTGTTCAAAGTCCAAAGAAGCTGCTAGATTAGGTGGCGGCACAAATTTCCAAGACTGCAACACAAGTCTGTAGATGTGAGTGAAACGAAAAGTAATCTAACCCAAAATTAAAGCTAACGGTGTTAGATGGATGTTAATGATAACGTGGCTTTTCTTTAGGTGGTGGGACCAGCCAGTGAGACACTTCAGTCAGGAGACATTTTTTCGGGTCAAAATTCAGGCTCTCTAGCAATGCTCTTTATGGGATGGCTTGTAGCCTTGAAATGTGTTTGTTCATAACTTTGCTTTCCATATTTGTTTAAGAAACTTGTATTTATTTACCTCTATATAAGCATACCTAAAGGATTATATGAGACTCGACAATACTCCATCTTTCGATATTTGAATTTGTTAGGATTTTAGTCTTGATCACTTGAATTAACAACAACAAATCACAGGAAAGAATTAAAAAAACAAAAGTGACTGTCATTGTTTTTACCTGGTGCATCAAGAAGCCTTTGGTCTTGCCTTATGATCTCAACCAAATGACACTTCCTTAGAACCTGAAATGTTGACTTGTTTGTTAGTGAAAATAATGAATACTTTTAATCTCAAAAACTAATAATTCTTAATTTTTTCCATCAAAAAATAATTCTTAATCTTACCTCCCAAATTTCTTGATCAATATGTTATTGTAATTAAAAGGTCTAGATTATCTCTCATTGTTCCTCGAAACAATGTCGGATCTTGAGGTATTATGCTTAATCTTGATCTTAAATCCTGGAGTCCTAATATACTAACATCTATTCCATCAATAAATATTTGTCCTTGTGATTATCAATGAGATTCCATCAATAAATATTCATGAAATTCCTTCTTTCATTTCCAAAACAAAAATGTCAATAGGAAAAATTAAATGTTGAACCTTAATTAAAACATTTTCTAGCACACCTTTGGGGTGAACCAAAGATCCATCAGCTAATTGAAGAACAACATCAGTATTTTCCAAAGAACCGATATTCAAGGTTTTGTAAAAAGAATAAGGCATGACACTTAAAGATTCTCCTAAGTCAATCATGGCATTTTCAATTATACTATCTCCTATAGAGCAAGTAATTGAAAATGTACCTGGATCCTTGCACTTAGGGGCTAAATTCCTTCGAAGAATATCAGAAACATAAGGTCCAACACTTACCTTACCTTGCAACCACTTCTTATTTGTACAAAGTTGCTTAAGGAACCTTGCACAATTAGACATTTGTTGAATTGCATCTAGAAGTGGGATGTTGATCTCAACCTTTCAAAGATGTCCAAAATATCTTGATCTTCTTTCTTTGGTTTCTTCAACCTTGTTGGAAAATGTGCTTGTACTTGTGAATCCAATTTAGACTTGACAATAGGATCTTGATCTTTATCATCATCCTTGATATCTTCAACAATTATAGGCTCGTCTTTTTCAAGCTTGATCTCTTTCTCAAGTGCTTGCAAATCCTCTTGGTAGTGCTGGTTTCTCCTTCAAAGGTTGGTTTAGTTAAATAGGGCTCCTCCAATTCCTTTCCACTCCTCAAACTGATTGCATTTACATTCTCCTTGGGAAGAGTCTTGGGTTGGGATGGAATCCCATTTTGACTTTGTGATTTGAGCTCACGATATCACTTGCCAACTAACTCATTTGCTTCATCATCATCTCCATAGTCTCCTTCATGTTTTGCATCTCTGAAACTTGTGAGGATCGATGGTTGATAAATAGGCCTCTGAAAGTCATTTGGTCTACCTTGGAAATTACCTTGGTTACCATATCGCCAATTTGAATTGTAAACATTTGGAATTTGATCTTGTTTCCTTTGAAATCCTTGCATTCCCACGGCATTGACTTCTCTTGGATTGTCTTCACTCAAGCTGGGCATTTATCAGTGTAATGACCTTGTGAGCAAATTCCACAAATTCTAGGCTCACTTGAAAAATTTGATGTAAATAATTCAGTGAGCATAGCAATTTGTTGCGTTACTCCTTTGAGTTGTTGATTAAGCTTGCTCCAATCGGTGAAAACTGCATTAACTCTCTTCACGTTGCTTTCCCTTGGTGCATAATCCTTTCGAGTTCCAAGCTGTTGAATGTTTGCAGCCAATTTTTTTACTAGTATCCAAGTTTTTGTGGGAGTTTTGTCGATGAAAGCTCCTCCACTTGCAGAATCTAAGGAAGATCTATCAAGTGGTAGTAATCATTCATAGAAATAATGAATTAGCAACTGCTCGGCAATTTGATGATTGGGGCAACTTGCGCACAATGTCTTGATTCGCTCCAAATACTCGTGCATTGTCTCTCCATGGTGTTGCTTAATTCCACACAAGTCATATTAACCCGCGCTGGCGCTACGGGCATTCTTTGTTTTAAACTTTAGAGTGGTGCTTAATTAACTGATTGAATAAGGATTTTTAATATAATCAATTATATAAAGTCCACGACCATCATTCTTTGTTCTAGGGTGGTGCTTGATTAATTGATTGAATTATATAAGGTTGCAGTAAAAATGCAATTTAAATGAATTAGTTTTAATGTTGTTTCTTGCTATCGGCATAAATCTTTGTAAGCTAACTTTTAAACATGCAAAATTAAGAAGGTCAAAGAACATGATTTTATTTTTAAGTAATAGGAAGTGCAGAAAGGTAATAGAATATGTTGTTAATTGAATAATAATAGACGCATTGAAGAAACAGTGGTTTAATTCAGAAGGGGAAAAACATTGAATGGTCCATGGTGAAGGGATGAGAAAGGAGAAGAAAGAGGAAAGAGATGTGAAGGAGAAAACAGAGGGAAGTTATGAAAGGCTTGATTTTTGGCAAACCTGAAGATTGTTCAACACCGAGGAGTTGAAAGGAAGCAGTAGCTCAGTTGGTGAGAGGAAAAAAAATAGGGGAGAAACATTAAGTAAAAGCAATTAAGGAAGGGAAATGTGTAATTACAAAAAAGGGTAACAGGAAAAGGAAATGGGGAAACTTATAGAGGGGCTTTTTAGTCATTCGAAAAATGAGAAAAGACCAAAAAAAGCCGAAAGGTGCCACCACATTAATCCTCAATTTGGCCTTTTAGTAATTTCCATGGTAGTTAAAAATAATATATAGTATATATATATATATATATATATTTCCTTCCTTATACTAGATACCTTGTGAGTAGGAAAGTATCTCTCAAAAAACAACTTCTTTAGGGTCGCCCAAGAAGTGATTGAACCTTTAGGTAATAGGTACAACCAATTCTTTGCTTGATCCATAAGAGTGAAAGGAAAAGTCCATAGCTTAAATTGCTCCTTAGAAATACCTTGTATATTTGTTGATGCGCAGACTACTTGAAAATCTATGAGATGTCGATGTGGATCCTCTCCAGACATACCATGAAATTTGGGTAATATCTGAATTAAGTTAGATTTAATCTCAAAATTCTCAGTAGTTGTTGGATACTGAATGCCTAGATTCTGAGTTGTAACATTTGGGGCAGCAAGCTCCCTTAAAGTTCTAGCATTGTTGTTGTTAGCCATGTCTTCTTGTGGAGATTATAGGTCCAAAGATGATGTAAAAGTGGTAGAACGTGGAGAATCTGATTGAGAAGAAGGTGAAGACGTTTCCTCCCCTTGTTGTCTAGTCGAAATTTCCTTCCTCTTTGAAAAGATGAAGCACTTATACTCAAAATTATACTCTAAGTCTTTTATACCACTACTTCTTGTATTGGGCATACAATTCCTAAAGAAAAACAAAACTAAAACAAATTCAGTAATCGAGCAAAAATAAAAAGTACATAAAAGAAAAATTAAGAAAAGAAATTCTTAGGTGTTTTTGGTGTGTCTTTGTCTCCAAATATCCTTGTTATATTTCTTCCTTCCCCGGCAACGGCGCCAAAATTGTACGATCGGTCGTCAACGAAACACAAGATAAATCCCCACAAATTCTAACTAGGTAGCTAGGGTAAGCAGAGATCGAACCCACAGAGAAGGGTGAAACATATAATTTTGAAAGCAAAAATACTTAAAAACACTTAAGGAAAAAGAAGGGATTTAAAACTAAAATAAATTTGTAAAAAGGATTTTAAATAAAATACTAATAAATATATACTATATGTTATTTGAAACACCTAGGGATATTACTAAAAGCTCCTTTTGAGGGTCAATGAGGAGGCTCGGTTTGAACTTTTTTTTGTCGTTTTATGTCTTTTCTCACTTGGTTAATTACTAAGAAGGCCCTCAATTAGTTTCTCACATTCCTTTTTCCTCCAACCCTTTTTTGTAATTGCAAAGGTTTGAACCAGTTGAATGTGAAAGCATTTATTGACCATAAAATCATGTATTATTTATTTACTAAAAAGACTCTCAATTAGTTTCTCACCATTCCTTTTCCCTCCAGACTTATGAATTTACTATTTGATCCCATGTTTGGGCTAATGAGGGACTAGATTATTAAACATTTTAGTCTTTTTCCACCTATCAAATTACTTTAAGGCCCTAAACTTTGATTAATGTTGAGATGGATAACTCTACTTTTGGTCTTTTGCTAAAGGTGAATGTGAACGCAATTAATTGTGGTTTTAAAAGTAAGTTTATCCGCAATATTGATTTTTTTTAAGGGCTATTATACCATACACCGGCGGTGTAAATGGAAGACTCCACAAGCGGGTCTAGTTGCTTGACATGTGTCCCTTCTTAAATATTCTCTTAACACTGTTAAAACTCTATAAACCTAACGGAGTTTGCTTAACTTTATGTTGCCATTTGCTGTTTACATTCCAAGACTTTCAGCCAAAAATTCCAAATTTTCTTTTTTCATGATTTACCTAAAATCAATTCTCAATTTTGGTGGTGCTACGACTCCAATCTCCAATTTACGATTTCGCAAATTTGCATTTTCAATTGCAAAATCCTTCGAAGGTATGGCTGAGTTTTCTTTTCCCCTTACTATTTTGCGTTATTTAATATAGATTATATAAGAAGGTGACATGTTATTCTAGGTTTTGAGTGGAGATGAACCTAAATTCATTGACTTCTCACCTTTTAATATTTGAGCAAGCTAAGTCTCGAAAATTAATAATCTCCAGTAAACCCATGTTGAATATCAAGTTGTCTTTGAAAGGGGCAAGAAGCCATCAGGTAAAAAATAATGGTGACTAAG
This sequence comes from Corchorus capsularis, assembly GCA_001974805.1. Taxonomy (NCBI): domain Eukaryota; kingdom Viridiplantae; phylum Streptophyta; class Magnoliopsida; order Malvales; family Malvaceae; genus Corchorus; species Corchorus capsularis. The sequence continues at coordinate 58,546 of AWWV01016412.1, forward strand.
AAAAAAGAATAAGTAGTGGAAGATAAAAATAGATAGTGAGTATGTGACCGAGAAAAAAGTTACCAACAGTGTGATGTTAAAAACACAAGTGAATAGAGCTTGTGGACTATGAAACTCTGTGGCAAAATATTGATTTTCTTATCTTGCTTTTCCAAGCTGTTTATTTTTTCTTTTTGGTTGAAGATCATACGTATGTGTATATATGTGTGTGTGTGTATATATATATATATATGAATAAAGAAAGATGGTTGAATAATTAATGAAGAAGGGAGGGTGTAAAGAAAGATGCAACCTAATTAATTGATAGAAAAAGGGAGTGTGTTATGAAGTTCTGTTGAGTGGGGATTTTTTGTGGCTGGAATTTAAGATTCCGGTTGAAGGGAAAGATAAATTATATTAAGATGATGATCATCTTGACATGGTATTGATTTTTATTTTTCAGAATCATGGAGAATACTTCAGAGCAAAATGTTAATTCAGAGGAAATAGTAGAATTTGAAGATGATGAGGTCAATACCATGGAAGAAAAGGAAGTCCTCGAAGGTGAAGATGCAACAAATCATGTTATTGAAGATTCGATTATTGAGGTATTACTAGAGCCTTATGTTGGCATGGAGTTTGAGTCTCTAGATGATGCTCAGGAGTACTATAACAAGTACGCGAGATTCAAAGGTTCGCCTTATGAGATCAAGATCTAATCAAGCAATAATTTGATACGAATCTAGTTGTAATTGGTCCAAATCCACCTTAGAGACCCGCCTAAGATCAACTTGAATCACCAAACTTCTAGATGTGTATGTCGACAATCTTCACTTGATAAATCTTCCTTCGTTCGTCGGCCTTAGACCTCCAAGTCGACCTGCACTTGAACACCTAAGATCACAAGTTTCACAAACAACCAAGCAATCACAACTTAATTGTTTGCTAGGACTCTACAAGATTGAAGAACCCTAAGTTTGCTCAAACTAGAACAATGAAGCCAAAGAAATCGATGTGGGTATAAACCTCTCAACTTTATTGATTAACTTGACTTCCACTTTTACAAGAGATATTGGTGGCCTTATATAGTGATAGGGTCAACCAAAATCCTAAAATAAATCCTAATTTTCGTCCAAATATAAGGGCTAGGGAAAAACTAGTCCTTGCCCAACTAGGAAAAGGAAATAAAGACATAATTAAACAAGGAGTGGACTTAGTCAACCAAGGCCCAATCCAAATAAGATCCAAACTTAAAAATAAGCTAATCTAACATAGAATTAAGCCCAAACAAAGATAACTAATGATAATGGGCTCATGCCATGATGTCAATCCGGCCATCTAGAATCAATAGCAAGCAATGTGATGAACTTGTAATTGATTTGTAATTTCTTGCCCAAATCATCACCAAAGCTCTTCAATTGAACTTCAATGGTCTTCAAGATGAGTTCGAACAAGGCCCATGAGTGCATCCTTGAATCTCTTAGCTCTTACTCTTGTCATCGGACTATTAGGCATCTTCAATGGATCGAATATCATCTTTTTGGTGCTTGGAACATGCTCAACGATATCTCTATGATCTTCATACATCTCCATGCTTCCTTGCAGCCCTTGCACGTCCTTTCCATGCTCTCCATGCTTTTCTTCAAGTCCATAATAAGTCCTTGGCGCATAATTCCTTCCATGATAAGCCTTGGGTGCATCATTCCCTCCCCCTTGAAGAAGATTTGTCCTCAAATCTTGATTGTATTGCTCCACATATGGATGGAATTCAATCTCTTTAATGGGTGGAAATCCACTAGGAATTTTCCCACAAAAGTAAGCTACGGCTTTTCTCCTTGCATCAAAACAACTCCAATTCCTACAAAATTACTCAAAAGAGACACAATATTGCCTTGGAATATCTCCAGCCAAGTTGTTAGTACCCATTAGTGTATTTCGAAACAAAGGTAAGATCAAATCAAAATTATCATGCAAAGCACTCTTAATCTCACTTTTAGTAGCTAACATACAGTCTTTAACAACTTCCTTAGAAATCTCTTTCTCGTCAGCTAAAACAGATTTATTTTCAATGCTATCAACCAAAACAGGATTATTTGCAATGCTATAATCAACCAAAACAGAATTGTTTTTAATGCTATGTTCAACCAAAACAGAATTGTTTTCATCACAATTAGCATCCAAAACAGATTTAGTTTTATTGCAAACAACACTCAAATTAGGTTTAGTATCATCGCAAACAACATCTAAAATAGATTTAGTGTCATTGCAAACAACACTCAATTTAGGTTTAGTATCATCGCAAACAACATCTAAAAGACTCTTTTCAACTAAGGTTGTTTTATCATCAAAACAATCATCAATTTTAGGTTCAAATTTACTCTTTTCTTTGGCCCTAAATTCAGCATCCAATTTAGCAAAATCATCTCTCACTTTGATTTCATCTTTTAAAGCATCTTGAAGTGATAAAGGAATTAAAGTAAAGGGCTTCTTACCACACATGAGAGTATATTGGTTCGTCTCACCATCATGTTGAACCTTGTTGTCGTATTGCCATGGTCGTCCAAGTAGCACATGGCATGCTTGCATGGGTAAGACATCACACAAAACATCTCCCTTGTACCTGCCCAAAGAAAGAGAAACTAAAACTTGTTTGTCAACACTAAATTCTTCTCTTTCATTGAAACAAGCTAAACTATAGGGTTTAGGATGTTTGGAAGTAGGTAGTTGTAACTCTTTCACCAAATAATCACTAACTATGTTTTTACAACTCTTCCCATCTATAATCACACTACTAGGCTTCCCATTCGCATACATCCTAGTGTGAAACAAATTCTCCCTATGAACATCCCCTTTCACATAGGCTCTCAAAGTTTCATCACCATCATCAATTGCAGACCCATCATTGTCCCTTTTATCAACACTACCCCCACTAGAATCTAGAGTAAAATTACCCTCTTTTACTCGTTGGATTTTATTGGTCAAGGTATCGAATTTAGTATCCATATTGTCAAAACGTTGCATTAAAGCTTGCAACATAGCAGCCACGTTTGGTTGCTCTTGTTCTTCTTCCATTATACCTACAAAAAGAACAAAGATTAGTGGTAAAAATCCTCACAAGTGTGTGTGTGCTTATACCTTTGACTTGTGCTCTCGTGTTTGTACTCAAGCCCTATGGATTGGCGGTCCACTACTCTCTTAATGGTCTCACAAGATTTGTCTTTTACTAGCTTCAATAGGCCTAATAAGAGCAATTCCTAGAGCACTACTTTCTTCTCGTGACCTACTTGAGGAACAAACAATTAATAGCAAAGTTATTTGTGAATCAAAAGAAAAGTGATCTTAAACCAAACCAAACCACTTAATGCAGGCTCCTTATGTCGAAATTCTTCTCCAAAGTTGCTGCACAAAAACTCAATTCAAGCATAAATCACAATATCAAATCGGTTAGCATAAACCCTAGTACCACTTGTCTCCTATTTGTACCACTTGAATCCAATAGGGTTTGTAACCTGAAATTCTTCAAATCAAATCACAATTAACAGCAAAAGCAATCCAAGGATCCCAATTCACATTCGATTAGAGTTATTGCAACTAATTAGATCAATTGCACAAGAAAACCCTAATCCCCAAATTTCCCAAACTAAGAACCCTAGTTTCTGGAAAAAAATCGATAACAGAACAAATTTTTTTTTATTTTTTTCAATATTTTTCCCAGAAAGATCACACCAAAATAAGTCTAAAGCTCCAATTTCACAGCTTTCCGAGTTCAAACGAATCCAGAACAAAAATCACAAGTTTCTGGTCGAAAATTTTTTTATTTTATTTTATTTTATTTTATATTTTTTGATATAACTACTATTTATGAGGGACTCAAATCTGAAATTTCAAAGCAAAACGATGTAAGATGAATCAGCTATGAATTTTCAAAGTTTCTGAATTTTTGAATTTTTCAAGAAGGGTGGTGCGATATGAGTGTGTGTGAAACCGATGGGATGAATGATGAGTAAAAAGATAGATTTACCGATTGAAGATGATAAACCTAAGCTCTGATACCAATTGATACGAATCTAGTTGTAATTGGTCTAAATCCACCTTAGAGACCCGCCTAAGATCAACTTGAATCACCAAACTTCTAGATGTGTATGTCGACAATCTTCACTTGATAAATCTTCCTTCGTTCGTCGGCCTTAGACCTCCAAGTCGACCTGCACTTGAACACCTAAGATCACAAGTTTCACAAACAACCAAGCAATCACAACTTAATTGTTTGCTAGGACTCTACAAGATTGAAGAACCCTAAGTTTGCTCAAACTAGAACAATGAAGCCAAAGAAATCGATGTGGGTATAAACCTCTCAACTTTATTGATTAACTTGACTTCCACTTTTACAAGAGATATTGGTGGCCTTATATAGTGATAGGGTCAACCAAAATCCTAAAATAAATCCTAATTTTCGTCCAAATATAAGGGCTAGGGAAAAACTAGTCCTTGCCCAACTAGGAAAAGGAAATAAAGACATAATTAAACAAGGAGTGGACTTAGTCAACCAAGGCCCAATCCAAATAAGATCCAAACTTAAAAATAAGCTAATCTAACATAGAATTAAGCCCAAACAAAGATAACTAATGATAATGGGCTCATGCCATGATGTCAATCCGGCCATCTAGAATCAATAGCAAGCAATGTGATGAACTTGTAATTGATTTGTAATTTCTTGCCCAAATCATCACCAAAGCTCTTCAATTGAACTTCAATGGTCTTCAAGATGAGTTCGAACAAGGCCCATGAGTGCATCCTTGAATCTCTTAGCTCTTACTCTTGTCATCGGACTATTAGGCATCTTCAATGGATCGAATATCATCTTTTTGGTGCTTGGAACATGCTCAACGATATCTCTATGATCTTCATACATCTCCATGCTTCCTTGCAGCCCTTGCACGTCCTTTCCATGCTCTCCATGCTTGTCTTCAAGTCCATAATAAGTCCTTGGCGCATAATTCCTTCCATGATAAGCCTTGGGTGCATCATCATTGGTCAAGAATTTGTTTGTTCAATGGAAGGTGTGCGAGCAAAAAAATATGTGAATAGGAAGATAGAATTGAAAAATCAATACATGATGAGGCTAGGGAAGGTTGCAAGGCAATGCTTCGAATATCCAAGAAAGAAGAACAAAAGTGGGTCATCTCAAGATTTCATGCAGCACACAATCATGAGCTAGCTACGCCCAAGAGTACTCCATTAATTCGGTCATGTAGAAAACGAAGCAGAGTTCAAAAAGATCTCATGGATGTTCTTGCTGACTCCGACGTGTAGACACCCATTTCTAGCCAGCATCCTTTAATTTAGTTCGAATTGTTTCTTAATTTTGCAATAGGGGCATTTTAGTCATTTCCATGATTAATATTTCATTTCAGCATCCTTCAATATTTTCATTTTAATAAGGTAGTTAATTAGTATGCCTCTTTCTAATTTAGTATGTAGGTATAAAGGTTCAAAAAAAAAAGGGGAGAATATTTTTAATCAGTACTTTAGTCATTATCTTAATATGGAATCATTTTGGAAAATCCAATTTGGTTCGTATTGGACTACTTCATATTGTATTAAATAGAATTCGCTTTTTATTTTTATTAATGTAGCATTGTTACTACAAAATACAATAATAATAATAATAAAATACCATATTTGGTTTTTAGTTACACTTTCCTTTACACTTCATTTACAAAAGGGAAACAAATGAAAAAAGAAAAGCAAGAGTGATCCATTTGGCTTCTGCCCTTTCCTCTGCTAGCTTTTCCTCTTAATTCCCTTTGTTTGCAATTAGCATCACCTCTAATTTTTCGCAGCATCTTTGTCAAGCTTCAACTCCCAAGGCATCCATCTCCCCATAATGTGTAGCTTGGCATCCATTTTAACCATTCAGCAGCATACATACATACATATATATATATATATATCTATATATATATACGTAGTGATCATAGCATGCATCGCAAGTTCTCAAAGAAAATCGGTAACAACCATTATTCCAGTCATACATGGCATACCATTTCATTTACAAAATTCAAGTTTTCTAATTTCAAATTAATCACAAATCCCAAGGCATTTCTACAAGCATAACAGCCCTATCATTTAGCACATTCAACATGTATTTTCATGTGCGTACATACGTACATTCCCAGGCACTATTTGCATTCCATTTAGTACAATATTGCATATTTTCCAGCATGATTACATGGCATTCTCATAGACATTCACATACAATCTTAGCAGCCCGCAATTCAGCATGTACATTTAGTTCAATAACAAGCATCTCAGGCACCATTACATTGTCATTAATTCATTACAGCCTCATCATTTCAATTGGCTTGGTTTCATACACAAAGAAGCTAAATACTTAAGTTCATTTGTTTTCCTGTCCATAATTAACACTGCATTTAGCAACAGAAAATTCACTCCAAAAGCAATTACACAAAATTTCGATACAGCAATAAAGGGTTTCATTTCGGTATACCTGTTAAGATCCATTAGTGAAGAAGTCAACACAAGAGGCTATCGCTAACGTGGCGGGTTCTAGTTGGTCCCAAAGTGCATTCATCTTGTCTCATTCGCCAGCTCATCCCTAATAGGGGCGTCTGCAAACAAAAGGAAAGGGGAAGGAATTCACGTGAACAACCAATAAAACAAAATAAGAACAATACAAACAAAAAGAGAGAGGCATTAAAAAAATGGTACCTTGCGGTACCTTGGCAGGGTTCTCACACGCTTGAAGGAAGCGGACAAAAGGAGAGAACCTGAAATCAGAGAGAAGGGGTTAAAAAGGGAAAAACAAATAGAATTTTGGAGGACCATTAGATTGAAGGAAATCGACGGTGCTAAGGAAGAGCTCAAGGGCCTTATAAACACCATTTTTTTCACAGAAAGAGGGAGCTTTTAGAAAAAAAAAAGAAAAGAAAGGGTAGCTAGGGTTTTGCTCTAAAAAATTTAGGGTTCATCTTCTTGACCCATCGTTTTCTCCTGACTTTTTTTTTTTGAAAATTAAAAAAAAAAACAAAACAGAAACAAACGGTGGTAAAACTTGATTGAAGGGCTTACCTAGCTGGGATTTTTGTCCTCACCGTGAAGGGAACCTCAAGTTTCTGTTTGATTCTCTGCTTTGAATCTTGGCTCAAAAAGCTTACTGTTGTCGGGTTATCTAAGTTTGCTGTCCTAGATCCCGTCCTTGAAAAAGAAAGGTGTTTACTTCTGTTGTTTGGGGTGGGGTAGGCGGCGAAGAGTGGGTTCTGTTGCTGGCTCAAGTGAAAGGGGATTAGGGTTTGAAGGAGTTAGAGGAAGAAGAGGGGGAAAGGGAAAGCAACAGAGTACGACGTAGGGTTTTAAGAGGTAGGTTTCGGACCCTTTAATTTAATCTTTTATTTTTCCTTAATTAAGTTCAGTAGTTTATATTTTAATTCACATAGGGACTGAAAATTGCTGGAGTGTTTATTTATACCCTTAAAAGTGTTGATTTGGTTCGATGGGATCCTGTGTTTTATCGTATTGTTCAATTGGATCCCCTGTTGAGTAGTCTTGCACCAAAGAATAATGAGTTCTTAGTTAAAGTTGAGATTTTTATGGGTGTAGGGTAATAAAAATTTAATCTTTAGTTCTAATTCTGATAAATTGGTGATAAAGGACTAATCTTTAATCTAAAAGACTCTCATTTTGATAGACTGTTAATAAAAGCTAAGCAT